>PVJH01011576.1:0-68283 GCA_004026705.1 Nesogale talazaci | reverse complement strand
AGCACTCAGCTGCTACCCAGAAGGTTGATGGCAAGGCCTACCAGCCACTGCATATTTTTTAGCAGAAAGATATGGCAGTCTGCTTCTGCTTTAGAAATCCATGGGATCTCTATAAGCCAAGTCAATTTGAAGGCAGCAATGTTGGGTTTTTATGGTGAGAGACTATGAGTTGGAATTGATGTGGTTGTGTTGGGTTTGTAGTGAGAAGAGCCAGAGAGGGGCACCTCTCTCACAGTCACACCACTGTCCTATCAGAGGCAGAGGGAACTACAAATCAAGACTATGCTCATAAGTTAGCCAGATCCTTCACTGCTCATGGTTTCATAAGCTTCTGAACACTGTGGGAGGGCCCAACCTAATCCCTACTTCCACCAAGCCAACCCATCTCACAGAAACCCTATATAAGGATTCCGAGACTATAAATCTTTTTTCTTTTTTTGGCATCACTGCCCTCAGGTGGTGGGAGTAGGAGGTCCAGCCTTTGCTCTGTGGAGCTGGAATCGAACCTCCATCCCAGTGGGCCGCAGTCCCGCACACAACCACTACACCACCGGGGCTCAGCCCGAGACTATAAATCTTTATGGGAGCAGACAGACTTATCTTTCTTCCTCAGAGTGACTGATGGGTTTGAAATGCCAACTTTGAGGTACCAGTCTATGCTTAATCTGCAACACCAGCTGGATACTAGCCATGATAAAGGGTTTCCTCACTGAGTATAGCAAAGATGACAATTGTACAGGATCTGCAGTGAGAGAAAAATTAGTTCTTGTAATTAATTTAAACTAAAAATATCTCAGTAGCTGAGGAAAGCATTCCCTGAGCCTTGTGAATACCCAATAACATAATACCAACTTACAGAGAGGGTACATAGTTGACCAATTTGATTTAGCATCAAAGACTAACTTCAAAGTGCCTAGCCAGTCTTTCTTTAACTATTCCTCTGACATTCTATTAGTACAATAGTTAAGAGTCTGGCTGCTATCTGAAAGGTCAATGGTTCACTTCCACCTAGTGGAAGGAGAAAAAAGACCTAGTAATCTGCTCAGGTAAAGGTTACACTCTAGGAATGCCTACAGGGCTGTTGTACTCTGCCTTAAAGACTAGCTACATGTCAGAATTGACTTTATGAGACACAATGCCAATGACAATAAACTGCTGTGATGTTAGAGGTTAAAACAATGCACAGGTTAAAAATGTGTGTGCCCACTTGGCTCTGGGGCAAAAGAATCATCATACAACATTCCTATGCTCTTCAAATACACCATCAAGTCTTTTCTAGTTTTCATTAGTCACAGGGATTTGAAGAAGTTTAAATCGTGGCTAACTCTCATTTTCTGGATAAATGACCTGGAGGAGAGCAAGTTGTTTTTCTGGTGAGAAAAGTGAGATACTAAGGGACTGCCCAAGTCACAGACAGGTTTCAAGTCAGTGGCTAATGTTCTTCATGTCTCTTAATTCACAATCCATAGTTCTTTACACTGCCTCCAGCTTTTATTTCAATCACTCTAGCCTTGATTAGAAAACCAATAATTATTGCATTCTCAAATCCCTGCATTCCTGGTGGGACAACAGTCCTCTAGAAGCAGGTTGCTCTATGGACAATATGAAACCTTACTCAAAGGCTCAGGATGACACAGGTTCCCCTTCCATGACTTAGGATGTCAAAACAAGAGGAGAAAGCTTTCAACAAAAGTTTATTTTCATAGAGATTTTATTTCCTCCAGGAAGACTCTCCCAGTACAGATTTCTCTTGGTTGGAGCTTGCATTCAGAGTCAACAGATACATAGCCCTCCGACCCTACAGGCCTTCGGGGTATCTAATCCCTTTCTCTCTCCTCTTAGGTACATAGGCTGCTTGCTTCTCCACTCAAAGGGCTCTTTGAGCCACTCTGGAGAGAGGGGAGGGGGTTCCTCACAGTGTATAGAAGCTTCAACAGAGGTCAAGTCTTCTATATTTAAGGATAGGAATCAAGGGGGAGAGTACAGTAAGAGAAACTCTACTTGTGTCCTCGAATATGGGCACGGAGGTGATCTAACCATGTCCTCTGGCCTTCAGGAAGATACCAATGCTTCTCCACAAGATGGGTGCTAGTTTGAGGCTTACACAGTAAGGTGCAGATATCCTAGGTCAGTTTTAGGCTCAGCTTGTACAGAGGTAGGGCTGGGTCAGACAGATACAGATACTGATCAAGTTTTTCTTAGATGGACACGTCTTTTGTTTATGTCCCTTTTCAGGATCAGTTGCTTTTCCTAATAAAAACTTAGAGATTTTACTCGCTCTTTCCCTTGGTCAGAAAACGACAGTTGTTGCTTTTAGCTTCCTCTGAATTAGTTCCTGACTCACGGCAACCCTATGCACAGTCCTGAGCCATCTCCATGCATGCAGTGGGACCTTTGTGCCCTAGAGTTTTCATTGCCTTCTTTTCCTAGATCACTAGGCCTTCCTTGGTTTGTCTGAGCCAGCAAGTCCCACTGAAACAGGTTCAGCTATTGCACCCTGTAAACCTCCACTGACAAGTGGTGGCTGTGTATGAGATGAGGTGCGTTGGCTTGAGATTCAACCTAGGTTTTCTGTATGAAAGGTGAAAATTCTACCACTGAATCACCACTGTCTCCTCTAGCTAGAAAGAAAAGGGTCCAAGAACACTAATCCCTGCTTTAAGAGCTACCTTTTGTGAGTTGCTGTTGTTAAGTGCCTTCAAGTCAGTTTTGACTCAGCCACCTATGCACAACAGAGCAAAGTACTGCCTAGTTCTGTGCCATCTTCAGAATTATTGTCATGTTTGGGACTATTGATGCAGTCTGTGAGAAGAGAAAGGATGAAGTGGAAAAGCGAAAGAGAACGAGAGGAGAAAATGCTTACCTCTGTGAGATGTACTACGAATGCTATGCGTGGATAAGGTTCACGGGTAATAGAGTTGAGGTAATCGAGTCACTGTGATGGAAGTCTATCTCTTCTTATAACAGCCTGAGGATCATAATACCTTTGGGGGTTGAACGACACTTTCAAGGGGTCACCAAAACCATTGGAAAACCCTTATTTCCAATGGTCTTAAGAACCAAGACACTGAGCCTCTATTTGTCGCCAGGTGAGTCCACCCACGTGCAGATATGCCCACATACAAGTACCCTGTGTGAAGACTGTTAGCCATCCTACACCATGCTTCAAAACATTTCATTTATTTGTAATTAGAAATAAATATTTCACAATATATAATTACATATTGCTTTGTGATTAATCACTATGCTTTAATTATATTCAATTTGTAATAATGAAAATACAAACTGCATATCAGATATTTACATGCTGATTCTTAACATTAGCGAAATTACAGTTATGAAGTTAACCACAAAAATAATTTCATGGTGGGAAGTCACCACAACCTGAAGAAATATATTAAAGAGTCACGGCATTAGGAAGGTTGAGAACCCCTGTCTTAGAGTCTCCTAGCAGAAAGTGAGTCCTGACCCAAGATAGAATAGGCTTGGATGCTAAGGGAAGGCTGAGCTAGCCTTGATTCTTGGTTCTACAACTTGCTAAGTTTGTAACTTGGCTTTAGACTAGTTTCTGGTAGTTCAAATCCACCAACTGCTACTCAGGAGAAAGATAAAGTTGTCTGATCCTGTGAAGATTTGCAAAGCCATGAAATGCAAACTCTATATAGGATCATTATGAATCAACTCAATGACCATGGGTTTTCTGAGTCTCACACCTATCATCTGCTCACATAAGTATATCAATACCCTTAACCTAAAGGCTGGTGGGAAGAAGCCAGCCACATAGTGGGGACTCAGTTCATGTCCCCATCTTTCTGCCTTGGAAGCAAGGAGTCTAGAACCCCCTTGTTGGGACTGATATGGAATTGGTACAATTATACTGGTCTTAATGTTTCCATATATGTGGTTTGTGTCATTCTCCTGAGAGCCTACCAACTCAGTAGAAAACAGAACCTATCCTTCAACCAGGCAATACTTCCAGTCTAACTGGCTCTGAAATTCCCAAAATAACACAATTTACAAAACGCTTTTTCAAAGTTAGACTTGCTCCTTAAATTGGCTTACTTCCATTTAAGAGATGAGGAAATTGAGAATCAGAGGTAGGGACTTCTAAATAGTCACAGAAATAAGATGAGAATTAAGATCTCCTTCTTTGGTTCCTGACCTGGTGCCATGTTCTCTCACTATCAAACATGTCTTATTAATGCAAACACGAGCTCTACACCACCCTGGAGAGAATGCACAGGTGACAGATCTGAAGACACCTGGGGCATCCAAGCAAAGGAAAATCCGAAAGAACGATAAGGGAGAGTATACAATTGTGTTGTAATTGTTGTGTGCTGTTGAGAGAATAAGCTCCATAGAATAGACGGGAACAAACCCACAGGGTTTTCTGGGGACACGGTGTTTAAGTGCTCACCTGCTTACCCCAAATCTTGGCAATTTGAACTCACCAGTGACTCCATGGAAGGAAGATATGGCAGTATGCTTCTGTAAAGATCTATAACCTTGGAAATCCTAGACCATTTGACCCCTTCCTATAGTGTCGCTGAAGACAGAAGACTGTCTTCATAGTAGATTGCCAGATCTTTCCTCCCTTTGATCTGCTGAGTGGGTTCTAGTAACCAGCCTGTCAGTTACCAAACTACTGCTCAACCATTGTACCTTTAGAGTCCAGTTTTGAAAGACAAAGACTGACAGCAGTTTAGAAGGAGCATGGTGGTTAGCAGATAATGTGGATGAATAGGCATTAGGGGAAGGTGATTCTATCTTTAACCTGCAAAAGAAAGCACTGGTCTAGGCTGCAGTGCACAAGACTAAGTAAGTAGGAGAAATGGACTCTCTAAAAGTTCACTTTCTAGGTTAACTTTGTCAAAGGTGAACTAGAGTCTATGCATACAGCAATAATTTTCCATTTGTTTACAGTTTCTTCCCAAGATCTCTATCATCCAATAATAAGTGAGGCATCCGAGAGAAACTAAGGAAAATCACACTTCTAACTATAGAAGTAGCCAAGAGGACTTTCAGCTAGAAGGGTGGACATGGGTCACTTTTCCTCTCGCAGCACCTTCTATCAGTCTGGGGTTCTATAAAGATGGGTCTATGATGTTCTGACTCCCTTTCTATTCAGTTCTTGATGGGGAGGACAGAGGGATGGCACGGAGTATCCTCTGAGCACTGACAGACCCATCCTGTCCTCCTGAGGAGTGTTGGCTTACCAGGGATCTTCCAGGAGAAATCACCCCTAGGGAAAAGGAATTAGAGATGGACTCTAGGATCTTATATCCATAATTGCCAACTCCAAATATGTATGATTTTTTTCCAGCTTCATCAACAAAACTGGTTACATATTTCTGCAAAGGAACTCTTTCTGCAAACTCTTTCAAAGAAACCAGACTGGGTTCTGGAAGCCCCTAGTCTATTCTATAAAGCACTTTCAGACAGTTTTCTTTTGCTCTCAATATGAAAAGGATTTCAAGGACTAGAGTTCATACAGGTAGAACTATGGAAAAAATAATGCACATAAATCATTTAGCATGCAGTCTAAATAGGGGTATATAATTTCTTATAAAGGGAAGGCAAGACCAAAGAAACAGAACCACATAGGAAGCCAAATATCCTGTGACTTGTCCTCAGTGTAGTGTCTTCTAGTAGGGCAGGACATCTAGTTTATATCATTTTCATCTGCAATCTGACCCTAACCACTGATTCTTAAGCTTGGGGTCAACACCATGGAAGTCCAGCTGATAAAAACAGCTGCACTCCCACCAAACACTTTAGGCCAAAACAAGGAATGATGTCTTCCCTTGGCAGTTGACTCTACCCAGGGGCAACTGGGTCTGAGCTAAGAGTTCCAGAACAGGGTAGGACAGGCCCAAAGGACAAAGCCTGAATTTTTTCAGAGCTCACCTCTGATGTCCCCTCCTCAGAGAGCCCTATCCCAACCACCTCATATAGAATAAGTGCCCCTATCATCTTAACCGACTTTCTTTTTCTACTAAAGTAATTATGACTGCTCTGAATCATAGTATATTGGTGTAGATGCTATATAGTGCCTCAGAAGAAAGGTCTGATCATCTTCTTCTGAAAAGGAAATCAGCCTTTGAAAGCACAGCTTTATTCTGACACACATGGAGCTGCCAAGAGTTGGGCTGATGTAACAGTCATTGATTTTATATAGTATGATAAAAATAAAACCAAGCCAGTTAAAGAGCTTTCTTGCTAGGGGTCTAGTTCATCTCTGCTCAGATTTACTACAAACACGCCTGAAATCCATGGATGGCTACAGACAAGACTTTCTTTGTCTCATTAGGGTGCTTTTAGTGGGGTGGAGTGGGAGTGGGCAATCATTATTTAAAGGTAAACTAGTTCTAAGAGCAGATTTTTCACAAGCTTTTAACTAAGATCAAAACTATTGAAGACAATTTGATAGAATTCATTGTAATGAGGAACAGGTTTTGTATTTACTACAATGATCTAGAGAGCAAGGTTTCCGAGGGGACCTGCTGGATCGGGTGAATTTAAGGCAAAGCTGCAAGCTCATTAGACTGTGCAGACTATTGGGGGGATTCCAGAAAGGCAACCTTAGTATATTTTCTCAACACAGAATGAGCATTATGACTTACTATAAAGAAATTTTAGGAAAACTAATGACTGTATTGGTGAGAAAAAAGGCCAGAAAAATCCTGCTGAGAATTTTTTTCCCCCATCATGAGAAGCCACCTGCTTATTCTTTGAGGGTAGCATGGGCTGTCCTGGGAAAATGCCATTGGAAAACCTTACTCTATTCTTCATACAGTCCTAGCTTTACCCCTCTAGACTTCTTTTTGCTTCCTAAACCCAAAGAATATTTTTAAAGAATACAAAGTGAGGGCTGAGTCCCGGTGGCCGTAAGTGGTTGAGTGCAGGACTGCGGCCGTGGGCTTAGTGGTTCAAATCCAGCAGCGGCTCTCAGGAGAAGTGCTGGGTAGCTCCCACGACCACCAGAGGACAATGATGCCAAAAAAAAAAAAAGAATACAATGTGAGTCCCTCAAGGATGCCTGAACTGCTATTTTGACATTGTATAAATTGAAGATACTACCAGAATTCTTCAGGGAAGGGTTAGAGAGGTAAGAGCATTGCCTACCTAAATGTAAACACCTAGATGTAGGATATGTGCCATCACATTTTGACATCTTCTTTAATAAAGGTTTCTGTGCTTTTGTAGCAATACTTAAAAAAACTTATCCTCATATCCATAATATAGAGATGTCTGTCATTTTTTTCTTTTACCAAGATACAGGTCACTGGGTCATGCAAATAGCTTATGCTCTACCACTAAATTAAAAATTTGTGGTTTAAACCCAGTGTCTGCCCCACAGGATAAAGACCTTGTATGGTAGTTATATTATCTGTCAACTTGCAAAGGAATACAGTCTAGGCAGTCATTCAGGTTGCAGCTTGATGGCCTCATTTGCAGGTAAAAAGGAGAGAAATCGCTCATTGGAGGCCACCTGGACTGTCTGCTTGCCTCCCTGGGAGACCTTCCTGTTGACAAGACACATGGAGTTAGGCCAGCAGTTCTCAAACCGTGGGTTGCAATCCCTTGGGGATTGAATAACCCTTTCACAGGGGTTGTCTGATTCATAACAGTAGCAAAATTACAGTTATGAAGTAGCACCAAAAACAATTTATGGTGGGGAGGTGGTATCACTACCACATGAGAAACTGTATTAAAGGGTCATGGCATTAGGAAGGTTGGAAACCACTGAGCTAGACTGATGGAGTCAGAGCCTTGGAGCTGGAGGAGCCATGTGGAGACCCACGCCAGCACTGAGATGTTTCTACCACCATCGACTGGGTCCACAAGACTTTTCACCCCTTGGCCTGTGATTTTCCTGCATTCAGTATCATTGCATGTGCTGCATGAGTCTGTAGAGGAATTTACAGATTGGCAGTGGACATATTGGCTAATATCAGACCTATGGACTTGATCTGGACTGAGTTTGGATGTTTTCATAATATACAATTATTCTTATGGTATAAAGTTCTCTATTACACACGAGTCCCCTTGGATTTGTTTCTCTAGCTAACCTGAACTGACACACCTGGCAATCAACTCCCCTGAAGATTATAGCCTAAAAAAATACTCTGTCCTACAGAATGAGTGTGAGTTGGAATCGATTCAAGTATACACACAAACAACTAGCTTCATGGAGGAAGAACCTTTGTATTCGTTTGACAGTTGTATTCCCAGCATTTAGACCAATGCCTGGCTCATATATTTGCTGAGTGAATTAATCTATCAGTGAGTGATCACGCAAATTTTTCTTGCCTTCCCTCTTCTCCAGGAAATATCCCAGTTAGAGAACACCTGTCTACTCCAAAGTAGGATGATGGCACTCCAGAGCTAGAAATCTGTCCCTGGTTTCTTATTCTTGCTGCCATCGTGACCCAGAATAAACTTATCCCTCATCCTCAACCTCACTTTTCCTTCTGGGGAATAAGTAGCATTCTGTTAATTACTCCAATACAAGAAAGCTAGAAGTAGGGATGGCTGGTCAAAAGTTTCAGTTTACCTAGGGCTTCTCAGATTTTAATATTGAAAGGTTGGTGTCCCAGAATATGTCTCAGTCCTGAGAAAACTGGAACAGTAGCTTACCCTAGATAGGATGTAGCAATAGCCTGACATTCTGAAAACTGAGACAAAGACCATAAGTACCCAGGTTTCTTGAAAGGAGCATCTCCCCCATCTGTCTCACTTGCAGCAGTGATAGAACCCAATGGGCTTTCCACCAAGTAGCAATTGTAATCCAAACCATACCTGCCTCTGCAGTCACAAACATTGCTTCGGGTCCACACTACAAAGAGCGAGTTAAAATCTTGTGAGGCTTCACCAGAGATGCAGTCTTTGGCCTCAGAATAAGTACAGTGTGATGATTTACAGTAAAGGTGATGAGCTAAATAGACAACGACACAATCCCTTTTAAACAAGCACATGAGAAAACAGATACAGAGGGAAAACCTGGAACCCTGAATCTCTGAAGAAAAGACAGAAAAAGTTAAGTAAGCTGAACACCACAAACTGCGTTAGGGGGACTGAACCCTCCCGGTACCCCAAGGATCCCTAGTACATACTGGGGTCTTGGGCCCACATTCATACACTCAGATGTAGCTACAAATCCCTGTCTCATGGAAAGTGGAACTCTTAGAGGCTACCAGAGCCTTGATCTTGGCAAAGTTAGTTTAGGGTTATTTTTTTAAGGGCTATTTTTATTAAAACTAGCAAAGCACTAGAGTACACTCATCCATGAGCTCTCCAGTCCCAGTCAGTCTATGCTTGCTCAGGGCTGTTATTGATTAGGCAGAGTAGTGGGACACACACATAGGCTCCAATGCCTTGAGCCCACTTGTGCCAGCTGATGGCTCTATCAGAACCAGCAGAGCAGTGGAGTGCAGACATATGTGGGCTCCAAGACTTGGCTTAGCTTGGGCAGTTTGGGGCTATTTTATAAATTGGTAGAGCAATGGGGCACATGCATTTGTGGACTCTTAGGCCCTGGGATTTACTGTGCTGGCTTTGGGATGTTTTTTAAATGACAGAGCAACATTAGAGAGAGGGAGATCAACATATTTACAAGCTCAGTAGTGGTAGCTGTGGCAAATCTATAATTCAAGCTCAGGTATGCTGGGGTTACTACTACTCGGGTGAGGATGATGAGTTGGGATTTTTTTTTCAATTCCTTCTCTCTCTCCTCCATTTTTGATTTCCCTTCTGTTTTGTTTGATAAACTTTCAGAGTAGAGTCACAAGATGCAAGAGAGATGGAATTATTCCTAAGTCCTCATGTATTCCTAACTTCCCATAACTCTCTTGTGGCCAGAAAAGTCTTGACCTCCCTGTCTCACATACCTGTGGCTGCCCTATGGTGTGCATCTGAGCGGAATCTTAATAAGTACATGCTGGGCACAGAAAATGAGAAACCAGCTGCTGCCTCCACCTGTGTCTTCTTAACAATATTCTTATTTACTTTATCTTTTTGCTTTGTATTATTTTATTTTGCATCTTAATTTACTTTTATCTTTTGCTTTTGAAAAAAAATATTTTGTTTGTGTTCTTATTACATGTTTGCTTGTTTTGGATATATATGTGTAAATATATAATTTTTTATACTCAATGTAGACAACTGACCCTGCCAGATGAGCCAGCTACCGCCCATACCTTCAACACCTATACTAAGGGAAAAGAAACACCACCCATACTAGAACCATCTGATCAACACACACACCCATACTCACGACACCACAATGTCTCAGAGAAAATGGACAATTATAATTCATACAAAAACCAAGATGAAATAGTCTAAACAAATGACTAAGATATATAGCCAAAAGACTAGTGAGGCTTTGGAACAACCAGAAAAGGAATGTGTAAGAATGATTCTTAGGTACTTTCAACAGAGAGAGAAGAAAAAAAAAAGAGAGAGAGAGCTTGGTGGGGAGGGAGGGACAACTATAAAACTTAGGATAGCACTAGAGGAGTAATTTGACAAAAATAAATGAAATTCAGAAAACATAAAAAATACATATAAATCTAGATGATTAATAATATGATATTAGAAATGAATAATACATTGAGAGAGAGCAAAGCAGCAGAAAGAATGGGAAGATAAATTGATCTTAAAGAACTCTTCTTAAAGTATAAGATGAAGAATCATAAAAAGAACAAAAAGCTCTGAAGAAAGTCTTAAAATATGGGACACTATCAAGGGGATTAACACACATGATAGAAATTGCAGAATGGGAAGAAGCAAAAAAATTGATAGAGAAAATTGTACAAGTGCCGCTGAAAAAAAACAAAACATCCTGAGCATCAAGAAAGAGGAAAATTAACCACACATAAAGCTGAAGGTACACCAAAAAGGATAGATCCCAAAATATAATTGCCACCACATAACATAATCAAGTTTTCCAAACAAGGAGGAATCCTAAGAAAATGAAAAACTACAAAGGGGAATCAATAAAATAAACTCTGATTTTCCATCAGAAATCATACAGGCAAGAAGGCAATGGGATGACATGCAAAACTCAATGAAAATAATTACCAACCAAGAATCTCAGAAAAATTAGCAAAATTGTCCCTTAAGTACAAGAGAGATAAGGGCATTTCATCTGAAAATTAAAAGAATTTGTTTTAAAAATTACAAAAAATACTGAGTTCTTTGAACAGAAAAAATAGCAGATATCAATGTGAGATAAATAAATGAGACAGCACAATGTAACCTGATTATTGAAGTAATCAAAATAAAGTAAACTTTCAAAACTGAAAATATGTAGCTAGAGATATAAATCCACAATGAAAATAACAAATAAAGGGAATAATGTAGATTAAATCATGGAAGTGAAGTGGAAGTCAGGTAGATTTCAAAAGAGAATACACTTTTTTTCTTTCTTTCTTTCCTTTCTTCTTTCTTTCTTTCATCACTGCTCTCCGGTGGTGGGAGTAGGAGGCCCAGACCCACTGCTGGAATTGAACCTCCATCCCAGTGGGCCGCAGTCCTGCGCACAACCACTAGGCCACCGGGACTCAGGCCGAGAATACACTTTTAAACAGTAAGAAAGGAATAACAGGCTAACTTCAAAGAAAATGGATAAGTCTCATAAAAAAAAAAAGAGGAAGATCACAGAGGCACAGTAAAAGAACAGCAAAGGTCAAAAAGGCACGTAAACACAAATATTCATATTGAACTTGAATTGGAAGAGGCAAGTCTGGTTTCCAAATGGAGGGTCATGATCCAAAGGAACTAAGGCTGTTGCCAGTGATGTTCATTGAACTTCTAAACTACAACTGAGGGTTTGAGACAACTACAGAGAGAGAGAGAGAGAGAGAGCGATATCTACACAAATTGAAAACTCTGTGCTTACATTGTGGACTGTCAATATTACCCCAAAGTGATCTATAAATGTAAAGCAATCTTTATCCAGATTCCAGAATCAATCTTTAAGGAGAGGTGGCAGGGAAGGCAATAAATTTTATATTGAAAGGAAGGAAAATTAGGATAAGCAAAGCACTACTAAAGAATAAGGACAAAATAGGAAGTCTCTCACTCCCCAATCACAGAACCTACTACAAAACTATGCATGTAGTCAAATAGCCTGGTACTGGTACAAGAAAAACCCAAACTAAGGGAGAAGGATAGAGAACCAAGAAACGTAAGCACACACCAACTGACAACTAATTTTTTAATTAATTTTAATCAAATTTTTAAAAGCATTCATAGATACTAGTATCTATTTGTTATGAAGTACTATAGATAACTTGCTTTCTTCCTTCTTTCTCCTTCCTCACCTTAGCTTCTCAGTAGCCATCGAAATATTATTTTCTGGATGCATAAGCAAATGTGGTAAAGAAAGTGGATGGTGCCTGGCTATCAAAAAATATAGTTTCTGTGGTCTTAAAGGCTTGAAGCTAAATAAACAGCCATCTAACAGAGATGGAAGCCCACATATGAAAGAAGTACACAAGTCTGTGCAATCATGAGGTGTTGACAGGATAGGGTAACAGGCATCAGAAGATCCAAAACAAGCAAACAAAAACCATACTATTGAGAAGTGGGTAACATTGTGGGAGCAGAGATCCAAAACCCATCTGTAGGCTATAGATCCTCACAGAAGGATCACACAGAAAGAATGAGTCAACCAGGGTGCAATATAGCACCAGAGAAACTCACAATATTCCTCTGGTTCCTTGAGGCTTCCTCACCCTATACTATCACAACCCCAGTCCTTCCTTTCACTGTGAGCTAGACCGGAGCATGTACACAGGTGCAACTAAGAGATAAGAGCTCACAACACATGGAATCCAGGAACAGGAATGGGAGTAATGATACCAGAAGGGTAGGGGGAAGGTGGGTAGGGGTGGGAAAGAAAGAAGAACTCTAATCACCACCACCACCACCACCCGGCCCCCCCAAGGGGACAAACAATGGAAACCGTGGGGGAAGACAGACAGTGGGCCATGTAAAATATGAAAATAATAATTTATAATTCATCAAGGGGTCACAAAGAGGGGGGAGGGAAAAAAGAGGAGTTAATATCAAGGTCTCAATAGAAAATAAATGTTTAAAAAATTATGGCAACAATTACAAATATGCTTGATACAATTGATGTAGAGATTGTTATATGAGGCATAAGATCTCCCAATCTAAGAAATGAAATGTAGTAAAAAAAAACCTTATTTTCATGAGAAAATAACTTTTGATTTTTTAGTAATAGTGGTCTCAAACAATTGTCTTTATGAGACTGACTAAAATTTCCCACTTTATACTGACACTGCTATTATTAGCTACCAAATTCATTCCATGTCATGAGGTGTTTTACCATTGTTCTTTTAGTACTCCATTATATGTACCAAAGTTTATTTATCTATTCTTCCACTTCTATTTTGGATGTTTCTGTCTTCTTGGGATTGTGAAGAGTGCTGCAATAAATGAAGTGCATATATCAGCTTTTACTTTGTTCCTTATTTCTTTAGGATATATAATAAGTAGAAAGGTTGCTGGATATTTTATGCCCATTTTATTGAGGAAGCGCCTTACCACTTTCCACAGTGGTTTCCACAGCACCTTGCCACTTTGCACACAGTTTTACAGTCCCATAGTATATGAGAGTTCCAATCTCTCTACATCTTCTCCGGTATTTATTTTTTGCTTTTCTGAACTTTGCTGTCAATGTTGGTATGAGGTAATACCTCATCGTGGTTTTTATTTGTATTTATCGAATGACCAGTGATTGTGAACTTTTCATCGTTTGTTGGTCACCTAATAGGATGTCATCTCTAGTGACTTGTCTAATCATGTCTTCTGTCCATTTATTAATTGGATTATCCATTTTTTCTTGTCAGAGTTTTACAGTTTTCTATAGATTTTTTACATGAGCACTTTATTCAATATATCATAACCAAAAAGTTTTCCCACTCTGTGTGTTCTCTTTTTACTTTTTTGATGTGGATATAAATGCCATATTTTAAGAGACCCCAGTTCTCTATTTTGGCTACTGTTGGGTAATATTTTTTATTATGGTTAATGCTGTGCTTATGCCTTGCATTAGCCCTGTTTGTCCCTATTTTTTCATTGATGGCCTTTATAGTTCTAGGGATTACAATTAGGTCTTTAATTGATCTTGAGTTGATTTTGAATATGTTTTGAGGTATGGGGCCTTTTTCTTTCTTCGGAAAATAGAGATCCGATTTTTTCCAGGTCCACTTGCTGAAGACACTTTCTCTTCCTACTTAATGTGTTTTGGCTCTTTGTCAAAAATTAATTGCTTGTAGGTGCATGGCTTTATTTCTAGATTTTCTTTACGGTCCTTTGGTCTACATGTCTATTACTGTTCAGTACCAGTCTATTTTGATTACCTGGGTTATATAGTTAGGTTTTTTTAATCTACTTTTGATAGCTTTATTGGCATGTAATTCACATATCCTATAGTTTAATGGCTCAAGATTTGTGCAATCTTCACCACAATAAATTTTAGAGCATTTTATTCTTTATTGTATTTGTTGTTGCTAGCTCCCCATCTTCCCCAACCTTCCCTGTCATGCTGCTGGGTAATTATTAATGCAGTTACTGTCTCTATAGATCCATAAATTCTGTATTATATATGTAGAAAACCATACAAAAAAAGAAGCATAAAATCAGCAATGACAAAACAAAACAGAAAAATCTTAATCAAAACAAAAGCAAAAATATTAAAAACTGAAGCTATTTTAAAATAGATAAAAAGAAGCTCATATAATTAAGTGTTACATTTTAACTTAAATATATCTACTATCATTAACTTTATAATGCTCTCTTTCTGATAGTAAGGTTTTCACATCCCTGGATTATGACCAGAGGAGAGTCACCCATGGTTCTGGACTTCCACAGGCTTCTACAAATCAGGTGGTCAGAAGTTAAGTTCCCTTCTCTGGATTTAGATCTTATTATTTACAATTCGTGGATTGCACAGACTAGTGGGCTTCTTCCATATGGACTTAGTTGATGCCTATCCTTAATTAATAAGTTTTGAAATCTGGAAGTGAAAGATCTCCGAGTTGCTCTAATAAGTAGTGCTTTGCCTAACTTTAGTTTCTTTCTTTTCCCTATCAAGTCGGTGATTCATTTTCCATATCTTAAAAGAATGATGCTGGCATCTGGATCAGAATTGCATTATATTCACAGATTGCTTTGGATAAATCTATAAGTACGCTTTGAATATTTTCACATAGTAAGTCATTCTATTCATGAACAGAGCCCTGGTTGGTGTAGTGGTCATGTGTTGGGCTGCTAAGCATCAGGCTAACAGTTCAGAACCACCAGCTGCTCCACAGGAAGAAGAACAGGTTTACTAGTCCTGCAAAGAATTCCGGTCTCAGAAGCTGAGAAGGGTCATTTTACCCCTTCCACTAGGAGTGAGAATCCACTCTATGGCAGTGAGGTCCATAAATAGAGTGATATTTTAATAATATTAATATTCAGTCTTGGGGCTGAGCCCCGGTGGCGTAGTGGTTGTGCGCGGGACTGCGGCCCACTGGGACCGAGGTTCAATTCCAGCAGTGGGGCTGGGCCTCCTACTCCCACCACCGGAGAGCAGTGACGCACCCTCCCCCCCAAAAAAAAGAAATTCAGTCTTCATATACATGAGCATGAAACATTTTTCCTCTTAGGTCTCTTTTTCTTTCTTATAGTATTGTTTTATAGCTTTATTTATATGTGTCTTTCATTTCTCTGCTTAGGTTTTTTTCCTAAGCATTTCATCATTTTGGGTGGTTAGTATAAGTGTTCACTGTTCTCTTCATTTCTTTTTCAGAATTGTCTTCCTTAGTAGATAAGAATTCTATTAGTTTTTTCTATGTGGATATTGTAGCCTGTCATGTTACCAATTTTTTTTCAAATCATTCCACCAATTTTCTTGTCAAGTATCTGGGATTTTCTGCATATAAAGTCATATGATCTGCAAACAGTTTTGCTTCACCTGGGCCAATCTGGACGCCTTTGGTTTCTCCTTGTTGTCTAGGGGCTCTGGCTAACCATCCAATTTTGCTACTACCATATTATCCAGGACTATATTAAATTAAAGTGGTGGTAAAGGGCATTTCAGACAACTAATCTTTGACCAAAGATCAAAATGCATAAAGTGAGTCAAAATCATCTTTTCAACAAATAAAACAAAACAACAACAGCAACAGCAAAAACGGAATTCACTGCCATCGAGTGAGTGCTGACTCACAGCGACCCCCAGTGAGTTTCTGACTTCGTGGCTGTTTGCAGGCTGGGAAGCCCAATCTTTCCACCGTGGAGCTGCTGGTGGATTTGAACTGCTGGTCATGCCACGTGCAGCTCATCTCCTAGCCCACCACATCACTTTTTGGGTCCTTTTTCAACAAATGATACTAGCAAAATTGGATTTCCATTTGTAGAAAAATAAATCAGACCCACACTTTTCTCTATGTATAAAAACAGACTCATGATAGACTGACTGATGGCCAAAATGTAAACCCGAGACCTATAAAGATCATCAGTGAAAAAGTGAACTTGGGGTCATGGGACATCGCATAACTATATTACCAAACGTAATGACAAACATGTACACAGTTGAAGTTAAAGTAGATGACTGAGACTTCCTAAAATTATATTGGTTTTAAATCTATTTTTAATAGTTTTATTGGCATATGCAACAAAATATTTCCTCAAAAGAGTCAAAAGAGAATCCACAGATTAGGAGGAGACTTTGGCAGAGATCTACTGGACAAGGGACTAATATCTAAAACCTACAGAAAATTATAAGCTCTCAACAAGAAAAAGATGAATAGCACAATTTAAAAATGGGCAAAGGGGGCTGAGCCCCGGTGGCGTAGTGGTTGTGCGTGAGACTGCGGCCCACTGGGATGGAGGTTCAATTCCAGCAATGGGGCTGGGCCTCCTACTCCCACCACCGGAGAGCAATGATGCCCCCCTCCCAAAAAAAAATGGGCAAAGGACATGAATAGACAGGTAACCAACAAACATCTGAAAGATACAAATCAAAACAAAGGCAAGATAGCACCTCACGCTAGAACTGATAACAAAGTTCAAAAAAGGAGAAAACAAATGCTGGAGGTATACAGAGGTATACAGGTATACAGAGAAACTAGACTTCTTATACACTGCTGGTGGGACTGTAAAATGGTACAAGTACCATATAAAGGAACACAGTACTTCCTTAAACAACTGGAAGTAAAGATGCCGTATGACCCAGCAATATCCTTATTTGGTATATGTTCTCCATAAATAAAGAACGTAGCATGAACATAGATATGCACATCCATGTTCACTGGAGCACTTTACACAATAGCAAGAAGCTGGCAACAGCCTAAATATTCCTTAGTGAAAGAGGATAAATTTAGGATACACAATGGAATAGTACTAATGGAATATTAAAAAATAAGGTAAGAGTGAAACTGTGAAATACTTCATGGCATGGATGGATTTGAAGGATATTATGCTGAGTTCATCAAACACCAAAGGGCAAATATTGCATTAGACCACTGTAATTTTATTTGAAGGTGGGAGGGGGGAAGATTTTCATACCAGAAACAGATTTTAATGGCTACCAAGTTTGGGAAGAGAAGATTAGGAAAGGGAAGCAATGGGCTAGCGAGGACTCACGAGTGTTACCTAGGGTGAAGGGAAGACAATATCGCTACGAAAGGAAGGTGAGCAGGGGAATCTGGGCAAGTCAATGGGAAATTTACTACACTGCTTCTCTTGTAGAATACAAAAGAGAGAATCAACTAATGGTATGCCATATTTTCCAGCAACTGGTAGGTAATTGGAATCCGTGTTGATTTCTCCCATACCACCACCTACATATCCCTTCCCTCTTACAACTACCACTTCACCCCTAACTCATCCAGACCCAACAGATTCCTTTCTAGGGGGTCCTTACAGTTCTACCTGGTCTGATTACCATATAAAATTAAAATAAGATAATCATTCATCATTAACTTAATTCCAACTTGTGGCAACTCCATGTGTTGCCAAGTAAACTGTGTTCTTTCATTGGGTTTTCTGGCTAAAACCTTCAGAGCAGATGGCCAGGCTTTTCTGTTAAGTTGCCTTTGAGTGGCTTTGATAATCAATATTTTGGTTACTAACCACTGCTTACCCATTCATGCCACCTAGGGAATCCTCCAAGATATCTCTTCCATATGCACCTACTACATTCCTACTACCAATATTCTTGGTAAAGCCTTTATAATAATGAAGGAAAATACAATGGTCTCCTGACTCACCTTGTATATTAGTGTCACCAAGATATTTCTAAGGGAAAGCCTGGGATTTTTGTTGTTGTTTGTTTGTTTGGCCCTTGTGTAAAAAAATCTGTAGTAGACCCTTGTGGCCTATAAAATAAATGCAAATTAGGTAAGCGTGGAACAAAAGAAAGCTTTCTATGACATGGTCCCAACCTACCTTCCCAGTCTTAACCTCCAAGCTACCTCTACTCCAACCTTACACTCTAAATAAATTAGAATATTTCTTGTTTCTTGATTTTGCTCCATGTTTGCTTGCCTCAGAACTTTTGCACGTTTCATCTATCTGTTGAAGTGCCTTTCTTGTATTAGAACCTGACTTCTCCTTCAAGGTATCTTATTCATGAAATAGGCCCTGATCCCCCCAGGGAAATGTAGTCTTTCCTTAACCAAACTCACAGCATTGGTTTATGGATATTTATCATTTAGTAGTTACAGCTAATTATATTCTATTTCTGTCTTTTCTATTGAAATTGTTCATTATTGAATTACATGGTGAAATGTTTTCTTAATCCAAAATAGTTATGCAATAAAGCATTTGTTGAATTAAAGCATAAATAGGCAAACGAGTAAGTCTGTGAAGTAGTTTCCAATTCAGAATTCACATTTATATTTTCTGACTGGTTGTTGCCCACCAGTTCACCTCCTCCCTACTGTCCAGGAAGTACGTGATAAATCAGATTAATACTGACAACTGGCCATCAGTAATGCCTCACACACATCTGCTCCCATCACTCTCTCACTTCCCTTCATCTTTACCTCTCCACAATCTGATTCCAAGCTTGATCTGCCAGTAAAAGTATTCTACTCAGAATATCAATGGCTTTCATGCTTATACACTCAATAAATATACTTAAAGTTCAATGAACATTCTGTTAGGACTTTTCTTACTAGATTTTGTTGTTGTATCTAAAATGGTGGTCTCAATCTCCAACAAAGCTTTCTACTCCTTTGGTTCAGTGATAAACCTTTTTCCAACACTTTTGCTAACTCTCCTATCCATTCGTCTTTTTCTAAGGGTTCTCTATCAACATTCCTTACATGTTATTTTCCTTGAGAGTCTATCTTTGCTCACTATCCTTTCCCCTCTAAATACTCTGCCTGAGTAGCCTCATTCACTTTCATGGTTTCAACCACCATTGATGCTAACGACTTCCAAGTTGTAAGCTACAGCTATGTCCTCTAACATTCACTGATAGGGATCTCCAAACAAATGCCCCTTGCACACCGGAGTTTGGCACACGAAAAGACAAAGACTAGAAGAAAAAGAGAAAAGGAAGAAGAAGAGAAGAAAGACCTGTTCCTGGGCCCTGTCACAGTCATTGGACCCATCATTCATCCAAGACAAAAAGTAAAAGCTGGGCGTCTCTCTAGGGTCTTTGGTTTCCTCTTACTCTTCCATATCTGGTTCACTTCTCCAGACCTGCATTTTTTTTCCTTCTTGTTGTTATACCCTTAATCCTCCCCTCTATTCACAGCTTCCTGCTTTGATCCAGGTCCCATCAACACACCCCTCGTCACGTATTGCAATAACTTCCGGTAGCAAAGTGGAGTTTCTAAATATGGCTCTTCTCTCCAAGTTTCAATAACGGCCACCGACATCATTAGCAGCCCAACACTGATTGGGACTCTGTGAATAAGGTGTGTGAAACACTAATTGAGGCAAGTGGTCCGTTTTAGTAGCTGTCACTCCCAGGACCTAGAGAATCCTGGGAGCATCAGGGAAAAAGAACTACCAGCAGAGCATGAGATCCTTGCCTAAAGTGGTGGAGGCCAAGACTAGAGGTGAAAGTGTGAACACAAAGGGAACCAGCAAAGAAGCAATATCGATATACAGTAGAGGGGCTGTGCCTCTGAGACTTAAAACTATGAGACAGTGAGGTGAAGTAGCCGGTGGGTTTCCTGGCCCACAGAGGTAGAAGCTAAGATTCCACACAGAAGAGAGGCTGTGGGCCAGAGAGAGAGACTTGGTTACTTGCTGGGGAGAGGTGCTGCTGTGCACCAGTGACTGTGCCTTGCTGTTTACTGATCCGGACTCGTGGTAAGCTGTTCGCTTCCCAGATGAACCACTTATAGTTGTGAGTTTCGTGTGGTCTTGAAATGAATTATCCAACCCAGCAGAGAAGCAGATTGTCATGGGAGGAACAGTTGGTGTCAAAATAGGATAAAGAAGGAGAGTGGAGGCATGCCTGACCATTACCTTCGTCCAACAAAGTTCTCCTCCCTTATGTACGCAAATGAGGCAAGGTATCTGTGACATTTTTGTACCTTTGCATTTGTTTTCCTTCATCCAGGGCTGCCCTGGGGGAAAGGTGAGCCTGTGTATGCCTATAAAGAAATAGAGTTTCAGACAATGAAAGGGGAAGTGCTACTCTGTCCCATAAGGTCCTTCTGAGCCAAAGAGTCCTGGTGGTGATATTCTGATAAAGATGAAAAACTTCAGAAACCTTGTGTAGAGTTTCTATGACTTGGAATCCACTCGGTGCCAGTGGGGTTTTACCGTTGAGTCAGTCCCACCTCATAGGGACTCTGTATAAGGTTTCCTTGGCTGCAAACCTTTATGGGAGCAGGTAGCCTCATCTTTCTACCACAAAGTGGCTGGTGAGTTTGAACAAGTGACTGACGTCATCAGTAGTAGTCCAACCCCTCTTCCACAGTGCCACCAGAGGGCCTTGTCCACAATCTCTTACTTTAAAATATTTTATAATAGCAGTAACCACAACTTATTGGGAATTCTCTTTAAGCACTTAAGACTAATGAGCTGGGTTTTGAGTAGCATTGTTAAAGGGACTCAAACATAGCGAGAGTTACGGGAACAGCACAGAACTGTTCTAGTACGCACTGTGAGCCAGCCAGCTCAAGGGCAACTGCCAACAACAGCAGTCAGCTTTTTTTTAAATCCCTATTTTGCATTAGGCCCTTGTGTCACTTTGTCCAGAATTGCAAAGATAGTAAGTAACAGAGAAGGGTGGGTCATCTGCTTCTTAGCCATTATTTCATATTACTTTTCCCAGGGTTCCCCCATTGACCAGATTTCTTTTTTTAATGAAATCTCCTTAACTGGGCACACCAGGCTCTGCTGGCCCACCCCTTCATGCTCCCACATTCACCTCCTCGTGTGCCTTCTGCTCCAGGTAACTGGAACTGCCTACCTTTCACAGACACACCATCCAAGGGGCTTGCTTTCACTTAAACAACTTACTGGCTCATGATTTCAGTTTTGCCTAACTACTTCCTACTTGGGTCAGCTAGGATAAGACAAGAACCGGTTCCTTCCAATCCATCAGCAATCATCGGCCTGAGCTAAATGTCCCTCTGTGATGTCCTCACACTCTTCACCCTTGAAATTTATTGTTTGGTTTTTCCTCTAGGTTGTAGAGTGCTTAAAGATAAGGACTACAGACAGTTTACTAAAATGGAAATACAAATGAAAAGCATGCTCATGATCACTAGTCATCAGGGGGATGCCAATTAAAACCACAATGAGATATCACTCTACACCTACAATGCTAGCCAAACACACACACACACACACACACACACACACACAAAACACAAGCAACAAATGCTGGAGAAGGTGCAGAGAGATTGGAACTCATATGCACTATTGGTGAACTTGTAGATACACGCAGTCACTGTGGAAAACAATGTGGTGATACTTAAAGCAATTGAGAACTGAAATCCTATACTATTCAGCAATACTACTATTAGCCATAACTCTGAGGCAGTAAGACACACAGCACGAGGGGAGGTATGCTCTCCCATGTTCCTAGCAACACAGTTCACAATAGCAAGAAACTGGAAGCAGCCCAAATGTTCCACAGTGGAAGCATAGTTAAAGAAACTATAGCACATATAAACAATGGGATACTAGGCTTCCAGATAAAACAGTGATGAAGGCATGAAATACCACATGACATGGAAAGACCTGGGAACCATTATCCTGAGTAAAGTCAATCTCAAGAGGACAAGTATTGTATGAGTCCACTACTACATGGAGAAACACCAACTAAACAAATCTTTGGAACCAATTCCTGAACAAAAGTGGAGAATTTTTTCTATTGGCCATGAACCGTATATCACCCCCCTCTTATGCACCTCACAAGAGCCATCATAAAGGAGACCTGATATTGTCTGGGTTCATTCCTCCAAGAGAGGAGACATGGGAGAAGACCATGCACTTGAGACTATACAGCATCGAGACAAGGCTGGCGTAAATTAATGCACCACTCCAGCCCTACCACCCCAGGAATGGAAGGAGAACCTTGCTAGGAAATCAAGCAATGATAGGTCTGTTGGTGAGTATGGTGGGTGATTGGGGAGAAGTAACCTCACATTGGGAAGGGGTGCTAAACAGTGATTGTAGGGAACCTACGGGGGCAAGGTCCAGATTTTATGTTACTGGGTAGGCACTACAAATAAACTTATGTCCAACCCTCAATGAAACATGCCGTGGACTAACTACCAAAGATGCCTTTGGACGCTGATCTCGAGACCAGCATGGCATAACCCAAGAGTTACAACAGAAGGCGTAACATAGAGATCCAGCAGAAGGAATTGAGACTTGTCTCACAGGTGCCTGCATCCTTGCACTGAGCACTGGGGTACTCAGATGGGAGGGGAAGCATAGTGGCCACACTGGACCTGTGAAAGTGGTGGCCTTCAGAACTTGGGAGAACTCCCAGTTTGGTGGGAGTCCAATGGAAAAAGACCCTGAATCACTTTGATGTTTCTTTTACAGTGATATGACAGGTCTAGGCTGTTGGGCAGGGATTTGATCTCGGAAGAGTTGATACAGGAAGATTCCCCTGGCACCAATCCCATGTTAAGGGTAAACAGAGCTTAATCGAATGGGGGATCGAACTGTGTGGAGCAACAGCTCATGGGTTGTGGCTCAATGTGGAACTGCACTGGCATAAATCCTCATACTTAAAGTGTCCAGAGTGATGTTTCACTGGGAAAATTGATGACATTACAAGGAGAACCGCCTTATATCCCAGAGGGATGATTGACAATGTTTTACTTTTCTGTGTCTGTGGGGCTTTGCTTTACTGCCTTTAGGTTGCTTGTTTTCGTTTGTGTGTTTATCTGTTGTTGTCTACTAGTTGATTTGGTGTTGGTGGTGGGTAATTGGCCATTTAGGATTTTGAATTTGCCATCAAACCACCACCAAAGTAAACCTGAGTCCCAGGGACTCATATACCAGTAGATGGATTCTGAGTCCCCTCTTAACTCTAGCCCCAATCAAAGAACAGTTCTGATATGGCCCTGCTCAATACTCACCCTCACTTAATGATCACTGAAGATAAAGGTGCCACAGAAGTGTGGTGAAGAAGGCCGATGGAGCTCAGCTATCAATTGGAATATTGTCTGGGGTCTTAAAGGTTTGTATTGAAACAAGCCGCCATCTAAGTGAGGAGTGAGCTAAGTCTACATGGAAGAAGCACACCAGCTAGTGTGATCCAAAGACGACAAGAAAAAAATTAAATATGACAAAGGAAAATATATCAGAACCCAAATTTCGAGCACCCAATTTGTAGAGAGCCATGGAGGAGAGTAGGACCCCAAATCCATCTGCAGAGTATGTAGTCAGACCAAGCCAATGGCAAATCCCCTAGAGCCACAGGCAAGGGACTCACATAGCTTTACTCTCAGGTAGAGACCATTGTAATCTTGATTATACTTGCTCAATCTGGATATTTGGTCAGTTGACCTCCCTCTTGCCCAACCTGAAAATGTTCTCGGAGCAAATATTTCTTACTTTCTCCCTGACAAAAATTTCCTCAATGACCTTTTAAATATTCATTATGGTCTTGTCTTTTTTACTCAATATTTGTATTTCCATCCCTGTGTTATTATTATTTTATTCTTTTTCATTTTTAAAGCTTTATTTTGTTTTTTTTTTTTTTACTGTTTCTGTTAGGGTTTCCAGCTTGTGTAGCACAGAAGGAATAGATGTATTGAGACAAAATTTGATGCTAGTTATCAATCAATGTGAATGAAGAGGACAGAGTGGAGACCCAATGCCTATCTATAGACAATTGAACAACCCCTCACAGATGGGTCAAAAACTCAGGGAGTAGTTTAGCACCAATGAAAAATACAACTTTCCTCTAGATCTTTAATGCTTCCTCTCCCTCCCACCCCTTTCATGACCCCAAATCTACCTTACAATTCCGACTAGAGCAGAGCATGTACACTATTACAGATTAAGAGCTCTCAACACAAATCATCAACGACAGATAAATCCCTCAGGAATAGTAATGGGAGCATCAATACCAGGATGGTAAGGAGAAGATGGGGGGAGAAAGAGAGAACTGATCACAGTGATCTACATATGACTCCCTCACAGATGGACAAACAGCAGGAAAGTGGATGACAGGAGACAGAAGTTGGTGTAAGTCATGAAAAAAATAATAGTTTATAAAGGATTCATGGCTGAGAGAGGGCGGGAGGGGGAAAAAATGAGGAGCTGATACCAAGGGCTCAAATAGAACAAAAATGTTTTGCAAATGAGGATGGTGACATTTTACAGATGTGCTTGACACAATGGATGGATGCATGGATTGTGATAACAGCTGTACAAGTCCCCAATAAAATGATACAAATAAATAAATAATGCTTAAATAAAAAATAGAAATTATGCAAGGGTTTGTTTATAGGGGAGTTAGGAGTGGAGGGTGAGAGATAGGGAGGGTGAGGGAGTTTCGGGAGCAAACAACGTATGTGGGAGGGGGAAGGAGCCCTAGAACTGATGGTGATTACATAACTCATTTTAAAAGCAATTTAACCAGGGTGGTGGGAGGGGAAGGGATGTCCTAAAATCGGTTATGGTGATGATTATAAACCTCTTCCTGATATGATTGAACTATTGAATTGTGCAATATGTGGATTAGGTGCCAATAATACCATTTTTAAAAAGATAAGGACTATCTTTTATCTATTTCTGTATTTGCAGAATTTAGAACAGTGAGCAGAACATAGTAGGTGTCCTGTGAATATTTGCAAACTAACTTGAGTTCCGTCTTCCTCAGCCTACTTCATCTCCTATTAATCAAGGCCTGGCCCCATTCATTGCAAATCACTCCAGTGCATAACAATGTCTTTCTTCTCCGAATCCCCTCAGCACATAGAATCTGTGTCACTCATTTAGTTAATTAATCTGTGTTGCTCATTTTGTTAATTAATCCTGTTGAATCTTGTGACGTTGCTTACATTGTAATCTTCACTCCCTTTTAACTCTTGTATTATTTTTCTTTGCATGATCCATCTCCTCAATTAGAGGAGAAACTCCTTGAACATGGGAATTAGGGACTAAGTTTCATTTTTTTTTAATCTTCCTAAGAGCTTCGTATATGTTATGTACCTATAAATATATATGATTTAATATTATACAATCTGAAGGTGCTGAGGTTCGTCTGCAGCACATGTGGTTGGGTAGGAAATTTGATAAGGAGGAAAGATACACTGAGTTTATTAATTTTTTAAAAATTGTTTCTGATTTTAAAATAGACTATTTAGATGAGGAAAACATTTTATGGTCAAGGAGCTTAATCCACTTTCTGTTCATCTTTCTCCCCAGCAGGAGAATCACTTAACAGCTTTGAGATGAATTTGTACTTAGATGTAATATATATAGAATTTAAATTCTGGATTCAGAAATAGAGGATCACAAAATATGCATTTTAAAAAATCCTATGAAGCCACTTGCTTACCCTTCAGGATACTGAATATCAAATTCCCATTAATTGTCCCTCAACAAAGTTAAGACAGCATCTGTTTGGTCTGTGGGCCATGTGATGGAGAGAGAGCCCACCAGAGTCTGGCCCCTTTGCAAATGCTCACGCCCATCCCCCCTTCTGGAAAGCACTCCGTGTCCAATAGCATGATTTATTGAAAGTAAAGTGTCCGGTTTAGCACTGTGCTAGGTAAAAATAAATGTAAGAATCCCGCTCTCAAGTAGCATGTATGATTAAAATATACCTTGAGCACTTCCTAATTCACACCTGCTTTTTAGGAGTAATGTGAAATGAACATGTGATGAATCTGTAATGAACACTGGCTCTGTGCTCAGCACTGTGTTCAATGCGGCCCAGTGCAGTCGTTATTTAATATGGCTCTTCTAGCCATAGTTTTTGCAACTCCCACAAACTACTTTTTTTTCCTGACAGGTCTCTGTAAAAGAAGGTGGGAGAAGATGCTGACAGGATTATGTGATTCATTTGTGAGTGATCGCTAACAGAGTAAAATGTAATTATGAAAACTTGGAAATATGATGAGGGCAAATTTTCAGGTTTTCCATCCTGCTTGGTCTAAAATGAGCCATCTCCAAAGCAAGCAAGGAGATCTCACTGCCATCACGAGAGAAGAACCAGGAGTGGAATATGTCCTTTGGACCCTGTAGGAGAGGACTAAGAGTGAAGGGGTGGAGCCTAGTCTGCCAATCGGTTCATAGCCAAGGAGGCCTCTGTGTGGACATGGACGTCTCCTGAGAATTCTGGGAACTCTTGGAGGCACGAGAGACTCTCACTACTTCACTTCCTTGGAGACTCTACTGACAAGGCTGACTCCCTGCAAGACATCCCTGTGGAGAAGCCACATGGACCTCCTAGTGCAGCCAGCACCCTGAAAGCCATGTCATCATCCTGCATCCAACATCATTGCATGTGTAACATGAGTTTTAAGAGGATTTTGCAGATTGGTATTGGACATATGGGCTAATATTTGACTTATGGGCTTGGACTGGATGATTGTGTTGCTTTCTTAATTACAATTACTCTTTCTTAATTACAATTACTCTTTTATGAAACTTTCTTAATTACAATTACTCTTTTAATAATGTTCTTTTTTTGTTTTGTTTTGTTTTATTTTGGGGGCATCACTGCCCTCAGGTGATGGGAGTAGGAGGACCAGCCTTTGCTCCATGGAGCTGGAATTGAACCTCCATCCCAGTGGGCCGCTGTCCAGCGCACAACCACTACGCCACCGGGGCTCAGCCCTTACAATTACTCTTTTATAAAACTCTCTCTTTTACATGTGCATTTCTATGAATTCGTTTCTCTAGTCTACCTGGACTAACATAGACCCCAAGATATCTGCATACTGAGCCTCTTTGATTCAAGAAACAGCTGTGACATCAGAGGATTTGGCTCTTATTTTCTTTGCACCAGACAGGGAGAAAGACATAGTTGCCCCCTGGTTGGTCACTTACAAGCTTTTAAGACCTTGTCACTATTCACACCAAAGTGGATATTGAAAGTTGTCTTTGTGGACAGTGACAATTGACCCTGATATCCTACAAAACTATGGCCCTGCGTGCCCAAGTCCAGTCACTCATTCCTCAAGGATTTTGGTTATGGCTAAGAAGTTTTCATCCATGCTATGAGATGTTTTGATGACTTAAGCTATTATGATTTAATATTGCACAGTATTCTATTGTTTGTTTACCCATTCATTTAGTTGGTGAGAACTTAGCTTGATTTCATTTTATGAATAATATTTTCTTTGGGCTATTATGAATAATGCTATCATGAACAAGCATGTACCCACATTTATGCATATCACTGCTCTTATTTCTCTATGATATATACCAGGTCATGGGATTGTTGGATTATATGGTATTTATATTTCCAAGTTTTTAAAGGTTGGACTATACTTTTTTCACGGTGGTTGTACATTTTACTCCAACAACAGTGTAGCCCTTTCACACCCTCACCTGCATTTGTTGGGGTGATTTTTTGGAGGGAGGGAACTTAAACTTTAGAAAACATTAATGGGGGTGAGGTGATCTCTCATTGTTGTTTTGATTTGCGTCTCTGTAGTGGCTAATGATCTCAAGCATTTCTGCATGTGTTTCCTGGTTGCCTGGATATCTTTTATGATGAAGTGCCTGTTCATGCCCTCTGCCAATTTTTAAATGGGATTATTGGTCTTTCTGATGTTCAGGAACTGGGGTGAAACTTTTAGTTGTAATACCATTGAGGATTGGGTTTCCTTTGTTATTTAATAGAGTGATTTGAGTGTGGGGTGTATTTTAAGCTAATCAACTCTAGAGTAGTTAGACTCAGTAGGAAACACAAATGAAGACAGGTTGAGGTTCTGTTCTGTAAGCTCACCAAGGAACCCCACAACAGCAGCTGAAAGAAACAAGAATTTCCCCCCAGAGTAGGCCAGAGAGCCTGCCCTTAGAAATACCACCCTGAGCTTGAACTTCTAGCCTCCTAATCTTTAAGAAAATAAAGTTCTGTGCTCCAAAGCACCCACTTGTGATATTTCTGTCAGAGCAATCCTGAAACGCTAAGGTGGGAGCAACTCCAATGGTTCCCAGGAGCAAACGGGGATCCCTGTCCACTGTAGTCTGGTTTCCTCTCTCCACCACACACCTACAGTCTGCATGGTTCTCTGAGGGGACAGGCTACTTCTCTCAGGTGGGTGTGCAGGTAGCTCATCTATGGTGGGTGCCAGAGAGTACAGGATTTGAGCTGGGAGATGGCATCCAGAGGCTAGAGGCCATTTTTCCGATTTCTATCATATTTCCCTTGAGGGAGAAGGAGTGGGGTGGGGAAAGCAGCAAGGAGATTTTGGTGGGAGGTTGGCAAGCCCCTGGCCCCCAACATGTCTGGGGTGATATGGGGGGCTCTCTCAGGAAGCCAGTCAGGCTGTCTTTGGGAAAGAAAAAAAAGCCAAAGAATAACATGAACTTCCCTCCTCTCGTTCCCTTCAGCTGATTAATTAAATGAATACAAAGGCTGTCTTGTTGGGAGCCCCAGCTTCTCGGACCCTCTGTGTTTTCTTTAAGCCGGCCTAGCAAACAGGAAACAAAAGGCTTAATTCTGTCTGGTTCCATGAAGGGAGCTGTATGTCACAGCCAGAAGCTGCGGGCTCCGCCAGACCCTGAGGAACAGCCACAAGGCAGCTCCTGACCCCCAGCCTCGCAGCTGAGTCCAGCACCCCTCGATCACACACCTTCCCAACCCAAAGCTAAAGTTCCAAAGCTCAGTTAGGCAGGTTTGTGGGAGTGGGTTGGGGGTAGGGTGGAAATGCCTACACAGCAGGCGAGGAGAAGAAAGAGAGGAGGGAGGGCCAGAACTCCTCTGAAGAAGTGAGGCTGAGGAATTTGCATTGTGGGGCCCTAACAACGGGAGAGGAAAGGGACTGGTCTGGGCTGTCCTGAGACTTGAGAGGATGAAAAATAGCCATTTTCCAGATGGCAGACTTCCTACGCACCAATGAATCTCGGATACTCTGTCTGGGCAGCCGTACAGGTGTCACCATCTCCATTTCAAAGATGGAAAACACAGTTCAGGGTGGGGCTGAGACAGGCAAAGCAAGTACCGAAGAACCACTCACGCTCCCCTGCCTTTAAGATCCAGTCTCTGCGTAAGCACTACAAAGCTCCTGTTTTCTTGGAGTCAATCTCCAGGAACATTCTCCACATGTCTGGGAGTCCCTTAGACTTTATACTGAGGGCAGAGGCAGTGCTGCATAGTAAATCTCTCTCACAACTAGCTACAGCTACAGAGCACATGTGTGCAGAGGAGGGAATGAGTGGGAGCAGAGATGACCCTCCCTGATCTCACCTTGACTCCTTTCCAAGGGTCCTACCAACGCTACATAGGAAGCTGTTGCTTGCTCAATTCCAGCTCAGGAACTGGCCCTCACTTTGGGGCCTCCCAGCTAACCTCTCCTGCTATTCCTAAAACAGTTACTTCAAAGCCTTGGCCCTCACCTCCTTCTTCCCTGCTTTTAAAGCAGTGAAGGAGTCTATGATAAAGTTATTTAGTATGGGGCTGAGCCCCGGTGGCATAGTGGTTGTGGGCGGGACTGCGGCCCACTGGGACAGAGGTTCAATTCCAGCAGTGGGGCTGGGCCTCCTACTCCCACCACCGGAGAGCAGTGATGCCAAAAAAAAAAAAAAATCTAAAGTTATTTAGTATGATTATGAAACTCCTACCAAGAGAATTCCCCTAGCCTGAGGCCTCAGCAGTGCCTAAGAAGAAGCTAAGGATAGGCCAGGTAATACAGGACCCAGAAGCTATCTCTTATGTCCCATGGAGCAGAGACACAGAGACATTGAGCTGCAATCAAATGGAAGTTCAACACAAGAACTCCCTGGTCAGAGGTTTACCAAGTTTCGATCCTTGGCTTCAAGTATTTGGAGAAGAGCCACAAGGAGCATCTCCAGGATGTCAGCATAATCTTGAACTCGCTGCTGCTCACCATGCCTAACACTCAACCTTAAGTAAATGAATCCAAAGACTGCAGTGGCTGTAACTGAGAAACCTCAGCCTCCTGAGTTGGATGGAGCTTATGATCCACCCTAACCCACCTCGGACACAATGAATCTCACCAGGACCATGACGTCCTAAGGATCACTACTCGATCACTCTGAACACTTGCCTCTCCAAACCAAGAACAGTCTCCAAGTCCCTCTGAAGAAAAGGAGACTTGGCCAGAGCTAATTTCTAGAACCAATGGTTCTCGTCCTCCATAGCACTTGAACAAAAGCCTTTTCTCTATACAATAAAGCCCAAGCCCCCTCCCCTCCTTCCTCACTGAGATAAGCAGAGAAGGCGTCAGGATCTTTACCCATGCAGTTTGTGCTCACTAAGGACACAAATGGAGTCTATAAATCCAGCCAGCATCCTCCTCAGGAGAAGGAGAGACTTGTCATCCTTCCTAGTGACCCCTGCTTTCTGCAAACCCTACAGCAGCCTCGCTGCCATTGAGTCAATGCTGGCTAGACCAATGCTTACTCTCTTGGAAAACTGACATGGCAGGATTTTAGCATAACTGGCTCCAGTACCTTTGTCCTATTGATAAGAAAGTTCTGGCCTACTGAGGGGAAAGAGTTTGTGCAAAGTCACAGAAGGAATTACAGCAAGATCACCTGAATTCAAGTTTTACTTTACTGGCTCTATGGGTCACTCCTTCTCTGCACTGCCTTTGGATAGCAGTATTCAATACTTCCTGATAGCTACCCTTCCACCCCTGTACTTGAGAACCTACTTGAAAAGACACCTACCGTGGCTCGTTAGAAGAGGAAATATGTCAGTCAGTCTGAGAGAGAGGGTGATGCGTTTTGCAGACTCCGTGATGAAAAGGCTTCCTACTTGTCAGAGTCTGTTGCTCAACATATGAAGGCGTAGATGCTTCCTCTGTGCAGACCCTGTTCACACTCTACTCGGACCTACAATTCTCAGGGAATAGCAGGGAATGAGCACCTCCCTACTCCGCCCAGGGCTTGGCAAGTAGTCAAGGTTCAGAGTGTCCAAATACAAGGCAAAGTTAACAACCTCAAGACCCAGTTTGGGGTACACAGAGATGAACACTCGGGGAGGGAAACCCTTGCTGACCTTTGTGTCCACTCTGAGTCCAAAGGAAATGCCACCAGCAGTTTGCAGAGGTAGGCTTACAAGTGGGCAAGCTTCCCTACAGCACACCGCAAGGGTTTTGACACGGACCCAGGGGCCAAATACTCCGAGGTGGAGCTGCACTATCCTCCCCGTGGTCCCCCAAGTGGCTGTGGAGCCTGGGTGCTGTCAGAAAGGACAGAGACGTCCAATCTAGTATTCTTAAGCTGTGCTTGATGAATCCCAGGACCTGGGATGCTGTCAATGGATGGTGTGTATGTACATTTTCCTTGGAAAAGAATCCATCCTTCAGATTCTCTAAGGAGCTATGGTCCAAACATTTGCTGAACTCTGATACTTCAAATGAATTTGGAGATTAGAGAAATTACCAGGCATTGCCATCTACTGACAAGACTTCTCCACTAGATATTTGCAAGGCCTCTCAGATGGAGAATCTTGAAAATAAGATATTTTTCTCATGATAACATTTCTCTAATTTTCAAGAATCCATCATGGCTGGTAGGCTGCCGATTCCACACTAGACTGGACTGTGGGAATCTGTTCAATCAAGAGGTCCTGTCGGTTCTTAGAAATGACTCCTTTTTATTCTCTCACGCTGAATCCATCCCCTCACCACCTCTCCCCTCACTGTCTACTGCAAAGTAAGAAGAACAAATTGTTATGGAATTGATCTGTGCAGAGTTGGACTGTGCTCTGTAGAGTTTTCAGTGACTGGCTTTTCTTAACTCTATTCCTAAGACTCCAGAGGACTCCAGAGGACAAGGAAGAATTGCCTCTTTGGATTTCTGAGACTGGAACTCTATAGGAGTAGAGAGCATCATGTTTTTCTATCACAGGGCCGTTGGTTTCTAACTGCTGACTTGGTGGTTAACAGCCCAATGCTTAATCCACTATGGAATCAGGGTACACTGCACAAGTGAGCCAAAGTCACTACCATTGAGTCTATGCTAACGCAGAGCAATCCGCAGGACAGGATAGAAATGCCCCTGTGAGTATTCAAGACTGCAATTCTTTGCAGGAGTAAAACACCCCGTCTTTCTCCCAAGAGTACACTATAGTCAGCACCAAATGATTTTCTTTAAAAAATTCAGCTTTATGATCTCACTTGAATTTTATGCATTTGGCAAGGATGGCCCCAGGCATTCCTGCAACCCACCAAGGAAGACCCCACTGTCCCAGTGACCTGGCAAGGCAGGGTCTGGACACCACTGTGACCCCAACAAGGAAGGCCCTGGCCCTCCCCACTCACAGACAAGGTAGGTTCCATCCTCCCCTGTACCCTGACAAAGAAGGTCCTGTGCATCCCTGACACTTTGAAAATAGGTTCCCTCATCCCTGCTCCTCATCAAGGAAGGTCTTAGGTTCATGGCCCCTAGCCACCTGAGAGATACAAATGAAAAGGAATTATTTTCCTACAGAGACAAAAACAACTGAGTCAAAAGAAACAGAAAACAACAAATGCTGGAGAAGGTGTGAAGAGATCAGAACTGTCATTTATTGCTGGTGAACCTAGAACATGTACACATGCTCCCTAAAACAAGTGAAAATCGAAATCTCATATGATCCAGCACACACCTGTGTGGAGTATATAGTCTAAAGAAGAGACATAACATGAACATGGGTTGACATCCCATGGTCATAGCAACACTATTCACAACAGCAAGAAGTTGGAAACAGCCCAAAAGCCAATCCGTAGAAGAATGGATCTTTAAAACTCTGATACATACACACAGTGGAATTCTGTGCACTGTTTTAAAAAGCATGAATGAAACTATGAAGCACTTCATGACATAGACGGACCTGGAGAACATTGAGCTGAGCAAAATTTGTCAATTACAAGCAAACATATAAGACCATTGCTATAAGGACAAACACCAAGATAAAGATAGACATCTATTCTCAGATGCGTAATTATTTAATCTGGCCTCCCAAATCAGGATCAGAGAAAGGCTTATTAGCAACCTGCACTATGTAAATGACACAACCTTGTTTGCTGAACGTGAGGAGAACTTGAAGCCCTTTCTGATGAAAATCAAGATGTGCAGCCTTCGGTATGGATAACGGCTCAATGTAAAGAAGACCCAAATCCTCACAACTGGACGACCAGGTAACATCGTGCTAAAATGAGGAAAGGTTGAAGCGGTCCAGGATTTTGTCTGGCTTGGATTCACAATCAGTGCTCATGGAAGCACAGTCCAGAGATTAAAGATGAAATGCATTGGGCAAAATCTCCTGTATAAGACCTCTTTGGTGCATGGAAATGCTAAGGTGCTGCTTTGAGGACTAAGGGGTGCCTGGTGTTTTCAATGGTCTCAATGCATGTGGAAGTTGGACATTGAATAAGAAGACTGAAGAAGGACCCATGTATTTGAATTGTGGTGCTGGGGACGAACACTGAAAATACAAAGAACTGCTAAACCACTCTGTCTAGGAAGAAGTGAGGCCAAAGTGCCCTTTGTAAAGTGACCAGATCTTACTTAACATTGGTAAAGCGGGACACCATTGACTTGGGGGAGTGGGGGAGAGACGGAGAGGAGGTATATTCCCTTTCCGTTCTCCTGCCGTTCCCCAGCTTGTCATGCATTCTTTCCAAAAATCAGAACTTTTTAAAAACGCCGTGGGGTGCTGGAAAAAGTGTTTAAAGTCAGGACTGTCCAGCCTAAAGCAGGATGTCTGGTCACTTTACGAGGGAAGGATGGCAAGACTTCAGCTTACATACCTTGGACATGTTCTCAGGAGAAACCTGTCCCTGGAGATGGACATGATCATGTTCGGTGAGGGAAAAAGAAGGCTCTCAAGGACATCAATTGATACAATGACTACAATGGTCTCAGGAAGACGGACAGTTGTGAGAAGGGTACTGGGCCCAACGGGGTCTCATTCTGGTGGGCACAGGGTTGCTTTGGATACATACCCACTTGATATCACCAAACAGTTACACCACAGTGTGGTAGTGTGTCCATCTCATGCCTATGATCCATTTTTCACGCAGTTATTTGTACATCTTAAAAACCACTTCTTCCGAGGTCTCACTGCACACGGGGGCCAGTTTTTTATTTAGCAGGAAAAGGGACAAGACCAAATAGTTTTTGCCATTTAGCATTGTGCTGTGGTTACCCCAAATTAACAGATACTCCTGTAATGGTGATTTGAGAATTTCAACAGGAACTCATGGCCAGAGGAGTCAGTGAAATGTCGGTCTCTGAGAAGATAATTTTACTTTTATTGGGGAAAATGCTTAACATTCCTTATATAGACTTCTGTTGGAAGAATATACCCAGTATTATATCATACTAAGCATGCATTTTTTACCAAGCTTCTTTTCCAGCCTTTGGTGATGCTGGAATGGTGCTATGAACTACCTGGATTTTAGATTTTGTCATTTGAAGGTATACAGCATTTTTCATGGACCACAACAGCAATCTGTGACTTGGGAACTCCATTAAAGGAAACAGGCTTTAACTTAAGCATGCCGATAGCAAGTTAAAGCAACAGAAATACTCCTTTGGACATAAAACTTAAACATGTTAATGTTTTGGAAGCAGAAGTCTATTATCTTATGGTTATAGATTTGAAAGTCAATGGATGTTGGCTCAAATCTCTTGTTTTGAGGATGCCTACTTTCTTTGTTTTTTCGTCATATGTCTTAGTCCAGTTGACATAGTTTTGCCTTAGTGATTGAGCATTAATGAAATTTTTGCTTTTATCTAATCCTCATTACTTTCTTAAACAGTTTTCAGTTACTTACATACTTACATTTTTAACTTGTCTAAGTGAGCATTCCAAGAATTTTAGTTGAAAGTTTTCATTTATATATATACACATGTATATATATATATGTTCCTTTTCTCAATAGTACTTTAAAATCTATACCATTGGCTAGATAAATTATATTATTTTTTAAATTACCAAATGTCTCATAGAGGGCACTTAAATTATTTCTCTACAAAGTGACAATACTGCCTATAAAATAGACCAGATATATACATGCAAATGTTAGATATACGAATGGATATAAAAATGAAGTTTGAGCTGGCATTTAATAATAAGTCCAAAGAACAAATAGTTCTTATGATGTGGCCCTGCTTGATTAATGAAGTGATCACTGAAGAGATCACTATAGCAAAATGTCGTGAAAAAATTAGATGATGCCTTGCTATTAGAAAAAATACTGTTTAAAGAGATGTTTTAAAAAGTGTCTTAAACATCTAAGTTAGGTGCCAGCTAAATCCACACAAAGGTGCATACCAGTTGGGATTTTAAATAATAAAATCCAAGGCAATGGAAGAAATTGTACTGGCATTTAAATTCTGGGCACTTGGTTTACAGAAGATTATGTATGACAGAGACAGCCCACAGACATTTGCAGAGTCCCCATGATGACTCTGCTTTCACTGAATTCCCTCACAACCTTTACTTGGAATGTGAATAGTCTTGTAATCAGAGGGCATTGGAGACAAGATGATGATGATGATGATGATGATGATGATGATGATGATGATGATTATTTTGGGGGGAGGGGGGCATCACTGCTCTCCAGTGGTGGGAGTAGGAGGCCCAGCCCCACTGCTGGAATTGAACCTCCGTCCCAGTGGGCCGCAGTCCCGTGCACAACCACTACGCCACCGGGGTTCAGCCCTGGAGACAAGATTATTATCAATACCACCAAACCCAAAACAAGACTCATGGCTATAGAGTCCATTTTAACTCAGAGAATATGGTGGACAAAGTAGAACAGCTTCTGTCCATTTCTGAGACTGTAGCTCTTCAGGGGGCAGTCATTCTGGTCTTCCTCCCACCATTGGTTGGTGGTTTTGAACTGCTGACCTCATGGTTAGCAACCTAACCTGCTATGCCACAAGGGTTCCTACTGCAGATATCAACCCCAAATGCACCACCATCAAGCCAACGCCGCTTCACAGAGACCTTGTAGGACAAAGTCGGACTGTGACTAACCAAGACTGGAGGTCTTTGTGGGATTAAAAAGCTTAAAAATAATATGCTGTTCTTCATTTTCCCTTCTGGCTCATTTTTAATGTTTCAATAGCTATATATTCTGCTATTTCTTAGATTGAAGTATTGCTCTGTGTCATTTTGTTGTTATTGGGGTTTCTTGTTGGATTTTCTTTTCCTTTTCTTTTCTTTCAGGGTAGTTTGGCACTATCTATTAGCTGAAAGAAGCCCAGGTGGCATGCTGGGTTACAAAATGGGCTGCTAGCTTCAAAACCAGCAGTTCGAACCCATGGAATTTCTTTATATGGAATCCAGAATAAGCAATCCATAGAGACAGTAGCAAATTACTAATTCCTTAAGGTTACAGCAGGGGAGTTTGGGGGGTGGGGAGATAATAGGGACTAATCGTAATGAGTACAAGAATGAGTAAAATGTTCTAAAATTGACTGCAGGGATGATTGCACAACTTAAAAAGATATATTTAAACCAATGAATATTATGATATGTTGATTATGCCAATAAACTCTTTTTACAACAGATCAAAATTTAAATACAATTATGAATTGATGGCAGCAGTTATATTTGCCTTCCAAATCTAGTTAGGAAGAGAGGTAGAGGGTAAAATGTAAAGGCCATAGGCTTTGGAACCATATTAACTCATTCTGGATTTGGGCGCTGCCTCTTCCTATGTACATGCTATTAAACAAGGTTTTCAAACTTTCTTTTTTCACTTTTTTGGGGGGACATCACTGTCCTCGGGTAGTCGTGGGAGCTACCCAGTCTTGCTCCTGGTGAGTTGCTGTTGGATTTGAACCGTCAAGCCAATGGGCCATAGTCCCGCACTCAACCACTGTGCCACTGGGGCTCAGCCCTTTTCAAATTTTCTGAACAGCAATTTTTGCATCTATGAAATGGTAAAAGAAGAAATCTTTTCCTTGAGATCCCAGTGTTTCAATTGTGGCACCTTAGAGTTTTTAGGTTGGAAACCACACTCGTGGGTGCTTCTCAGATCCCTACATGACTAGTTGTCAGACCTTGGGCAAGTTCCTCAAGTCTTCAGACTTCCGTGTGTCATCTGTTACATGAACGGGGATAATAGAGGCACCTCCTCATAGAAGTGATGTGAGAATTGAACTCATGTAAAGTGATCTTAGAAATGCTGAATGCTTTTTTGTTATTAATACCTAAGCCGGTTGGTGGTGACATCACCTTATTCAGAGCATGTAAAGCACCTTGTCTGTGTCTGAGATAGAGGAGGAGCTCAAATAGATCATAGTAGCCATCTTTCCCGTGAGAAGAATGGGTTGAATTACTCTGATGCAAAATCACGAAGTTTGCATTAATAGCAAAGTACCCCAGTGGGAGCGGCCCAACAGCAAACAGCTAGAGAGGAGGCACAAGGCCTCTGAGACACTGAAGCAAGTGTGCAATTCGGACCTTGTCTGTATTGAGGAGGTGACCCAAACCCTGGGGAGAGGTCTGAACTTCGTTCTTATGTCAGCTGGTGTAATTTCATCCTAGGAGCAAAGTTCCCTTGCTGTGCATAAGGGTCCTCTGGTGGGGGCATAGCAGGAGGCTGGGAACTCCCTGCCTGTGAATCTCCAGAGTCCACTGAATCACTAACTCCTGGGCCTGAGAACCCAGAAGAAGCCTAGAAAATGTTTATGCAATTGTCTAATGAGCTACAGCAGCAGAGACAGGGCTGGGGTGCCACCAGATTGATTCTCATGATGACCCCATGTGTATTAAGGTAGGACCACTCTGTAGAATTCTCAATGGCTATTTTTTTTTTTTTTCAAAAAAACAGATAGCCTTTCTTCCGACGTTCCTCTTCTTCTCTGGGTAGACACTAGAACCTGCAAACTTTGCATTAGCAGCCAAGTCAGGGACTTCAAAAAATATTAAGGGTAATTTCTGGCCTAGAGGGTGGAGATGAAACCAAAAGTCAAATGTCTTGTCCACGAGTTGGGGCTAACTCCTCACAACGCTAGAGGCTAGGATAGAACTGCCTCTCACACACTTCCCTGACTGTCACTCTTTACGGGTGCAGAAGCCCCATCTTTCTCCCAGCGAGGGGCTGGGGGTTTCAAACAGCTGACCTTAGAGATAGCAGCTTAATGCCGAAACACTACGCCACCAGGAATCCCTTGGGGGTTAGAAAACGGGGTGTCAATGTGCCCTTAATAAGGGATAGGGAACTCTTCAGAGCCAGAAGGCCTCTGAAGGAGAAGGGAGAGCAGGGTCTTCCAGGCTTCCATCTCCTGTCGTGCTTGATGCAACAGCTCTTCACTTGGGCTCAGCAGAGACCACAGGAGGCAGAGCACATTCAAAGGCATTTAGATTTGACTTTGGAAACCCTGAGCCATCACATTGCTCTTGGCTATTTCTCCTGCTAGGGGGCCCTGCCAGCAGTTGAGAGCTGGGAATAGCTACAATCTGCTCTCAGATATTGCCTTGGCATACAAAGGGCCTTCGCAGTCATCAGCACACTGCATATTCACAACACCCCCGTGAGAAACTTATAATCCCACTCCCACCCTGCATGTGGAGAAACTGAGGCTTAGCAAGGTTGCATGGCTTGCCAAAGACAGCACAGCTAGAATCTACTGCATTTAGGGCTGCCTCTTAATAAGCCTGGTATCTCGATTGCGAGGACACTGGACCCAGGCTCACCCAGAGTGTTCCTACCAACCCCTGCTCCCCGGGCAATGTTCTTCTTCACACGGAGCTGGGGCAGGAGGAGAGTGGAGGGGAAGAGAGGTGGGGAAGAGGGTCTCAATTACTGCAGACCAGTGGTTCTCAACCTGTCGTGACTCCTTTGGGGGGGTGTCAAACAAGCCTTTCACAGGGATCCCCCAATTTATAACAGTAGCAAAAGGACAGATATGAAGTAGCAACAAAAATGATGTTACGGTTGGGGGTCGCCACAACATGCGGAACTGTCTGAAAGGGCCACAGCATCAGGAAGGTTGAGAACCCCTGCTCTAGACACAGGACAAAGTATGTGAATCTCCTATACTAGTAAAGCACTGGCTGTAGGAAAATATTCTGCAGCTTTGTAAGTTATGAGCATTTTAGAGAGAGGCTCATAAATTAAAATGGCCAACCTGCACGCACACATGTATGCTGGCAGGGACAGAAGGCTGGGCTAAGTGGAAAAAATTAGCAGCTTGAAATAGTAGAATACGTTAACTTTGCCTCAGACAAATGCAGGGCAACTTCAGGGTTTTATGTGACCCATAAATCAGAGCTGAGCAAGGGCCTCTGCCGCGCTCCTCGGGCAGATGGGGCGCTCTGCCATGCAGGCTCACAGCACGGCAGCCTTACAAATGTCCTGAGCAGTTTATATACAACAGCCCAGCATGAGTTTGCTGGGGGATATTGGAGCTGGTAATTGCTATTCTAAAACTGGCCTTGTAAGCTTGAAGAAATGTTTTGAATGAGGGAAAAGCCAATTTAAGAGCTTTATAAAGCCATAAATGCCTTCTGAGCAAACCAAATGTAATCTATCTTGTGAGACAGGTCGTCCCTCAAACCCAATGGCAAGCCCGGTAATGCTGCACAGCTGAGAGAAATCACCCCAATGGCAGCCACCCTAAGCGAGCGCTTCCCCTGTGCAGACAAGGGCCTGACCCAGATGACCCCTGGCTTCTAACAGTCCCCTAAGGCAGTGCTTCCATCAGGGCACTCTTACGGGCAGAAATGACCACAGTTCCCTAAAAGCTCACACTTTCCCTGCCAGCCACTGCTAATGCCACCCTCACCGCTCACCTTTCACCCTCTACCCCTCTCTGGTAAACAAGGACAAGCCCTTTAGCCTGGCTGACCCTGATTTCCTGTGTGCTGAGGATCCACCCCACGTACCCACTGGCATTCAAAATGAGAGGATTAGAGGTTTAGGCAATGGGGGAGAGGTCTCCACGGTGGCTTCAGTTCCTCACCCAGAAAATGGGGCTAACCCCTCCCTTCCAGAGCTGTTGTAGGAACGACAGTAGAAAGGTGTGCAACGCTCTTGCCATGTGTTCTTTTCTATTCTGAGGCAAAGCAACCCTGTAGGCCAAAGCAGAACTGCTTCCTAGAGTGTTCAAGATTGCAACCCTTTTTCAAAAATCACTTTATTGGGGGCTCATACAATTCTTTCACAATCCATCCATCCATCCATCCATCGTATGTCAAGCACATTTGTACATTTGTTGACCTCATCAATCTCAAAACATTTGCTTCCTACTTAAACCCTCGGTATCAACTACTCATTTTCCCCTCCCTCATGAACGCTTGATAATTTATAAATTATTATTACTTTGCATATTTTACACTGTCTGATGTCTCACTTTACCCACTTCCCTATTGTTCACTCCCCAGGGAGGAGATTATATGTAGATCTTTATAATCAGTTCCCCCTTTCTACCCCACCTTCCCTTCACCCTCCAGTTTCGCCACTGTCATCACTGATTCTGAAGGAATCATCTGTCCTGGATTCCCTGTTTGCAGTTCCTATCTGTACCAGTGTACACCCTCTGGACTAGCCAGATTTGTAGGGTAGAATTTGGATCATGATAGTGGGGGAGGGGGGTAATTAAGAAACTAGAGAAAAGTTGTATGTTTCATTATTGCCACTACATTGAACCCTGACTGGTGCATCTCCTTCCTGCAACCCTTCTGTAAGGGGAAGTCACATTACTGAGAGAAATTATTGAAATCCAGTGAAGCCTGAGCATGGTAGTGGAATAAGAGGAAAGTATTTATAGAGTCTAAATACAGACATGTACGTATGTAAATATATTTATATATGATGATGGGAAAATAGTTCTACATGCATATATTTATAGGTTTAATACTAAGGCAGCGGGCTGAGCCCCGGTGGCATAGTGGTTGTGCATAGGACTGTGGCCTACTGGGATGGAGGTTCAATTCCAGCTCCACGGAGCAAAGGCTGGGCCTCGTACTCCCACCACCTGAGGGCAGTGATGCCCCCCCCAAAAAAATACTAAGGCAGCATATGGGCATTGGGCCTCCACGCAAGTACTTCCTCAAGAGCACTTTGTTCATTAGATTGGCATTCCATGATGCTCACCTTCCCGACATACTTGCTGAAGACAAATGTGTGCATAAGCAAATGTGATGAAGAAATCTGATGGTGCCCCATTATCAAAAGATATAGCTTCTGAGGTCTTAAAGGTTTGAAGGTAAACAAGGGACCATCTAGCTCAGAAACATCAAAGCCCACATGGAAGAAGCATACCAGCCTATGTGACCACGAGGTTTAAAAAGGGATCAGATATTAGGCATCAAAGAACAAAAAATCATACTCTTGCATGCTCACCTTCCTGATATGATCAATGAAGACAAATGTGTGCATAAGCAAATGGTGTGAAGAAAGCTGATCACAAGATTGTAAATCTTTTTTTTTGTTTGGTTTTTTTTTTTGTTTTGTTTTTTTGTTTTGTTTTGTGGGCATCACTGCCTCTGGTGGTCGTGGGCGCTACCCAGCTGCTGCTGGATTTGAACCGCCAAGCCCGCATGCTGCAGTTCCGCACTCAACCACTTATGCCACCGGGGCTCAGCCCAAGATTGTAAATCTTGATGAAAGTGGATCGCCACATCTTTTCCCTGCAGAGCAGTAAATGGCCTATTTTTGTTAGAAGTGGAGCACTTAACCACTGTACCACCAGGGTTCCTTATGTAGCTATTGTGATTTTTAGTGTTGTGACGATTGGTACAAGAATGATGTGCTCAGGCAAAAGGCACTTCCATGAGTATCTACCTTTCCCTGGCTCCACTCCGGCCAGTTCTGTGGCATCAGATGAAGGGACATCAGTCGTGAACCCCTGCCAGCAGTGCATAGGCGGTATAGTGGGACAAGTCAGACTGCCAATCATAAGGTCAGCAGCTTGAAATCACAAGCTGCTCTGTGGGGCGGGGGAAGGAGGGGGCGCACAAGGCTTTCTAATTCAGTAAAGATTTACAGTCTCAGAAACCAACAGAGCAGTTCTACTTTGTCTTATAGGGTGTCTCTGAGTCAGAATTAAATCTGTGACAAGGAGCTTGGATTTTGGTTTGACCAGAGCCCTCAGGGGATGGACTCTAGCCCAGCTTTTCCTGGAAAACAATTTCAGAGCCTGATTCTTGACTAAAGTGTCTTTATTTCCCTAAGTGACTTCAGACGCAGTCTCTAGCTCACTATGCCATGAATCAGCATAGACCCCATTTGCCCTTCCCCATTATGACAAGGTACCAGAATCTTCTACTGAACCTAATTATCTGCTCAGAGAATCCTTGTGTCAGTAATATATATATATATATATATATATATATATATATATATATAAACTTTCCCAAGTTGATGGCCTCAAAAACCAAGGCTTCGAGGGTCCCTTTGGAATAGAATCTAAATTCCCTCCTGCTCTCATACTTCCCCCAGCCCTTGGCCCCAAGTCTCTAGGGTCCCTCTTTTCACTCTTTTGTGGTGCCCTCTGCCACAATAATCCCACTCTTTCTTCAGATGCCAATATTTCATAATAGAAAACAAAGGCTATATAATGCACGATTACCCCCTCTCCATTGTGCTTTAACAGCTTTATTGACAGCACAAAGTACCACACAGGAACAGTTGAGAGCGGGTTGAGATCAAGCTCCCAGTGAAATGAGGTTTTAGTTATAGATATTTTCATAGTTTTGCAACATCCTATTAAAGTTGAGGCTATATATAACAGCATTACCAGTGGTGCTTTTCAATACCACTGAAGTCGGATTTTGTTACAACCCAAAGTATGTGACACAGAAGCCTGGTACCTCTGAGCAAGCATTCCCTCTATACCCCATGTTTCTGATCCTAATACCCTACCCCAAACACATACACTACCACAATCTCTGAAGGGAGGAGTCAAAAAAGAGACAGTCATCTAAGCTGCTAGCAGATTGTAGAAATCTTATGATCCAAAACTAAATTTTTTTTCAAACCTAAAATTATAGAATGAAATTTTTTCTTATTTCTTCCTCCCCAATAACTCTCTTCCATAGTGTATTAGACCAGGTTGACTAGACAAACAAATCCAAAGACCCATATATGTATGAGAGAACTTTATATCAAGAAGTAATAATGCATCCATAAAACATCCCGGCCCAGTCCAGATCAAGTTCCTATGTCCGATATTAGCCCATATGTCCGATCCTAGTCTCTAAATTCCTGTCAGTCTCATGCAGCATTTGCAACAATGCTGAATTCAGGAAGATCACAAGCTCATGGGTGGAAAATCTTATGCATCCAGTGGTGGTGGAAGTATCTCCATGTGGCTCCTCCAGCTGAGTGTGGCTCCTTAATAGGAAGTTGAGAGAGAAAGAGAGAGAGAGAGAGAGAGAGAGAGAGAGAGAGAACCCCGCTTTCAAGGAGGAAGAGAGGAAGCCTCAGAATCCTCATGAGAAAGTCACACCCACAAGAAGGGATGACCAAGTTGTGACCTCATTGGCAGGCCAGACCCTGCCGCTTCCCTCTATTTATCACGTTAACATGAAATCATGTACCTGCCACCCATAGGAACTGTCTCGACCTAATTACAGTCCTCCACAAACCACACTGAGTAAATTCTCACCTTTGATAGTTCACTGTGGTCCTTCCAGCCTTTTGGTTTTTAAATTTCTACCTATCACCTACCTGTCAGTTATTCATACTCTGGTAGCTTGCCCCCGGCTATGATATTAGAAGATATGTCGCCCCCAGTGGACAGCTTTCGGTGAAGCTTCCCAGACTACGATCAAAACAACTCGTAGTCTCTGTGTCACTTCCAACTCGTAACAGCCCTGCAGGACAGGGAGAACTGTCCTCCTCTTCCTTTCTTAGCAAGAGAGGCTGGTGGTTTTGAATTGCCGAACTTGCAGCCAGCAGCACAATGTGGAGCCCACTACAATGAAAGGGCCCTCCTGACTAAGCTAGCCATGGAGAAGAAGCCTGTCAATCTGCTTCTGGAAACAAGTCAATGAAACACGTATGAATCACAGCAGGACACTGTCTGACTTGTCTGCATTGGGTACACCATCAGGAGGAAATGATTGCTGAAGAAGAATACCGTACTTAATGAGCGAGAGTGCCGATGAGATGGAGAGAGATTCTTGCTCATATGTATTGCCACAATAGCTTGAGTTTGGACTCACATGTGCTGGTGATTGTGAGAATGACATAGGCCTGGATAACACTCTTCTCTGTTGTACATAAAGTCAACATGAGTCAGAGTCAACTCAATGGCAGCTACCTTTCTGGAAAGTGAATACAATTTCACACCAATGAAATGGAAAAGAGGAGGTAGCCTGGTGACAATGCAGCAAGGACCATGGATTTAGAATGATACGGTCTGTACACAGACCTGGCTCTGCCATTTGCGTTAGCAAGTGAATCGTTTAACTTCTCTACATGATTATAATGATCTTTCTAGTCATGAAATTCTAAATGAACACTTATTAATGTTATCTGGGAAGTATTTATTTTATGCATACTAGGCATTTGGTGCCATAAGCAAAAGATATGAATAATATATGGTTCTTGTCCTCAAGGAACATACAATTTAATTAAGGAGAAAACAATATGAGAATGAGAAGTAAAATTACAGTAGTTATTTTTGGTCACGAGGTAGTATATGCATGAATAAATGAATTGTGCAAAAAAAATTGCTCTAGGCTAAAAAGTTCAGAAGACAGAATACTGAGGATGAGCTGGTCACAAAGCATTGTACTCAACAGATCAGAACTGGATGCACCAGATTTGTATCTATATGAACAGCCAGGACATGAGCACAGGGAAGGGGACTTTTGTGAGCAAATGTCTTCAAAGGGCTGGAAGAGGGAACTGTGCCTGCACAATGACAGTCGAAATAAGATGTCACTCTGAGAAACAAGAAGAAGGAAGAGAGTGGGCAAGAGAGAGTTGAAGCAGGAAAGGGTTTGAAGTGCCAGACTGAGATGTTTGAATCATATCCGTAAGTTAGCAAGGAAACAATGCCATTAGTAGAGAAGAATGACACTCTGAGAAGATTAATCAGGCCATGGGATGACTGGCAGAATGGAGTGGAAGTGAGGGGCATAAAGGCAAGGAAACCAGAGAGTTGTAGTAGTGCAGGCAGGAAGTGACAAGTCGTCGTGAGGGTGCAGTGACATGCGGCATATGGACAAAGATGGCGAAACAGCTTTGGCCTCTGATAGACTGTAGGTAGCCTGACCATTTCACATACTGCCCAAATTTGGAAACTTTTGAGAGGAACTATTAAATTTAAATTTTAAATGGGACAGAAGTTGAGTGTGATTATCTGGGACAGGTGGGGATGTATAGCTTCTCAATATCAGAGACCATAGAGTGGTGGGTGGGTGGGAGAGAGAAAGGTGAGCTCCAGGGCTCCAAACCTACAGACAGAAAAAACAAGACAGTTGAGCAGACAGGTGGTGGGAGGGTAGAAGGAGGAAGAGGCGTGCAACAACATGAAGTCATAATAACAAATGTATTCAGGCACTTCCTATGTGCTGGGCACTGTTCTAAGAACGCTTTGTGTGATTTCATTCCTCACAACTCTCTTTGAGGGGTTACAACTATTAACCCCTTTCATGTGACAGATGACAAGCTGAAGTCTGAAGAGTTAAGGAACTCAACAGCACTGATAGGGCGCTGAGATGCACCCAGGAGTGTGGTTCCCAGCCTAAAACCTCCTAAGCACCACTAATGAAATGCTGGTATCTCAAGGAAAAGATTTCTTATTACACCATTTTATAGATGAGAAAAATTGCCATTCAGAAAGTTTGAAAGCATTGTTACTTGCTTAATGACATGTAACTAGGAAGAGACAGAATCCCAATGTGGACTTGAGCTGGTCTTCTTCCAAAGCCTATGGCCTTGTCATATCCTTTATCCTCTCGCTTACTAGATTCAAGGCACATGGGATTCCTATCATCAAGTGAAGTGTGTTTTTTAACAATTTTATTGGCATACAATCCATGTATCATACCGTTCAATGGTTCAAATATATTTTATAACTTGTGCAATCATCATTATAATCAATTTTAGAACATTTCCTTCATTTATCCTGTGCCCCAGTGAACAATAGGGAAGCAAGACATAAAGGGAATCATAGGTATCTGTGACAGCTCATTGGCCAAACAGATTGTGAAGACAGAACTGCATTGGAACTACCGGGAGCACAAACAAACTGCACTGGAACTGTCTGGGAAGAAGTACAGCCAGAATGTCCTTAGAAGAAAGAAGAGTAAAACTTCATCCCACCTACTTTAGACATGTTATCAGGAGAGACCAATCCCCAGAGAAGGCCATCATATTTGGTAAAGTAGAAAGTCAGCAAAAATATACAAAGACCTCCTTTGATAAGATGGACTGACACTGTGGCCATAACATGGGTTGAAATATAACAACAATTATGAGGATTGCAGGATTGCATAGACTCAGGCAGTGTTTGCTTCTGTTATGAAAAGGGTATAAGAATTGGAGTTGACTTGAGGGCAATTAACACAACACAAAGAGACTATTACTACTCCCATGGGGTTTGTCCTTAAAATATCGATAAAAATATCCACCATGTGTTTGTCCTGTGGCTATCTGCAACCCAGGGAAGTGATCGGAATGGATGACTCTAATGTGTGTAGAAAACATACCAGTGGCAACCAAATGGCAAACTGCCAGTGGGAGTCAGCAGTGCCTGCTCCAAGTGTTAGGAGGAACAGAAAATTAATCCACGCCTTTTCTTCTTTGAGGCTAAAATACTGACAACACAAAAAGAAAGAAGAAAGTCGACCTAGAAATATCAAAGAGCACGCATATATCCTTTCCCTGCTCTGGGTTAATTTGGACTTCTGAATATATAGGAATCTTCCAATCGGAATGTCAACAGCAACCTCTGCTTTGCATGCTGAGAACTAGCCTGCAGTACCAGAACTCAGGAAACCAGAGAACTTTTTTGCAGTCTGAGAAAAGGTGAGAAGTTCAAGTCCGAGAGGTGCATTGGAAGAAGGGTCTGGGGGTCCACTTCCAAAAGCACAGCCATTGAAAACCCTGCAGGGCACAGTTCCATTCTGACACACCTGGGAGGCCTTCAGTCCCCCCTACACCAGTTAGGAGTCTCCTGCAGGTTCTTAAAAAAAAATGAGGTGACACGTACAGGCTGTCTGGTTGGTTTCATAATGCATCTAGAAGATGATTTTGCACAGCTCCAGTGACTCGTATATTTGTGGGAGAAAGCAACTATTGACTATGGATTATCTATGTACTAGTGACTACAGTTACATGACAAAGCTGATCTCCATAAGAATGTAGATGCAACAGGAGCATTTATATATATAACCACATTTATAGCTATTGAAGTTAAGACTCTCTGGGATCCAGTTAATGACACTCTAACTTTTCTACACCATACTTTTTCCATCTGTATGCCAAACAAATGATCAGAGAAACTGGATTATATGAAGAAGAAAAGGCATCAGGAACCATTGTGAGGGTGGCACAAAACCACACAGTCTTTTGTTCAGTGGTGCTTGGGTCGCAATGGGCCAACCCAACTTGAGGGCACCTAGCACCAAGAACACAATGATTCTACTGTCGAGTGAGATCAGTTTCTCGAAGTGTAAGTTGAGTTCTTATTCTGTCCAGTAATTCTCAACATAGGAGAGTAAGTGCTGACCTTTTTGGTACGGTGTATCATAATATTCTGAATGATGGACAGGATTTATTAAAACTTCTTAGAGGGTACACCTAAACTCCAATCAAAATTACTGCATCAAGAATCTACCTTGACTTAAAAAAGTTTGTATTCTTTCATGTGTAGCAGTATGGGGGGTGGGGTGGGGGGGGTATGGGAAAACCACAACATAATGTAGACTTCTCTTTCTTTGGTATTGCTGAATTTGCTAGAAAGACCTGTGGAATGAGTCTATCAGAAAGTTCCAAGAGGAAACTCTGAGGATCTGGAGCAAATTCTTCACAATTCAAGGAGAGAAAGTTGGGTCAGACAATTTTGCCTCAAATCTCTCTATGTTCGTCTATGGCACCTGTTGGTTTTTCCCTCATTTGTCTATTCAACATCAAGGCTTCTGTGACTTTACTGTTAATGACACTCACTAGTAGGTAGTGCAACTCACTACCTACTAGACACCAAGCTCCGTTCTAGAGCACACAGTGGGTTTAAAACAATGGAAAATAGAGGGCTGAGCCCCGTCAGCATACTGGTTATGCGCGGGACTGCGGCCCACTGGGACAGAGGTTCAATTCCAGCAGTGGGGCTGGGCCTCCTACTCCCACCACCAGAGAGCAGTGATGCCCCCCCCCAAAAAAAAAAAAGAAATGGAAAATAGAGTTGAGACAAATGGAGGGTCCCCGGGCGACAGAGAAAATTCTCATAGGAAACAAAACACTTTCAGCTCTAAGAGCACTTGTCCATTTGTGTTCTCGCTCTGGACAGAACTGCTCCCTGCCATCTGCACACACTGAATTAATGAGACTTGGTCAAGTTCCTTGCTCACCAAGGTCAATGGTAGTGTGGCTAATCCAGGAAAACAGTTTTTCTGGGAGGGGGGGGGAAGTGCCTCTTTTTGTTTGCCAATTTTACACTTGATCTCAGCCAAAAGGCCGAGAAGCAATTGTTTGTCAATTTTAGAATGTATTTCCAAATGACTTTTATCATCCTGTAGTTTGAACAACAGGAAGAGTCAATGTAAAGTTTACATACATAAATAAAGTCAATACCCCATGAACACAGCCGTAGGGAGAGGTGACCCAGAAGAAGAATAAAGTGTCAGAGGGAGCTGGTCAACAATTTTATTTATTTTTATGTAGGATTTTCTTCATGGTCAGCAATGTAGGGGAGTAGCAACACATGGAAGGAAGATGGGCTCAGTCAATGAAGGCACGTGCTTTATAGATGCTGCTCCGATCAAATGTTTGCTACAGACCCATACTAGATATGCATGACTTCATTTTGCAGATGGAACAGCCATGTTCTTGAAGACCATAAAGAGGATTTCCTTAGAAATCCCTCCAAACATTTAAGATATCCAGATCGAGTATCAGTTATCAAAATATCCAAAACCAACAACTCTATTGATGGGAATGAGGCAGGTTGGAGTGAGACCCAAAGTCCATCTGGAGACAATTGGACATCCCCCACAGAAGGGTTACAAGAAAAGGATGATTCAACCAAGGTGCGGTCTAGCACTGATGAATCACACATCATGTCTCTAGTTCCTGAAGGCATCCTCCTGCAGCAATACCATCACCCAGTTCTACCTTACAAATCGGGCTAAACCAGAGAACACACACTGGTACAGATAAGAGCTCTCGACACATGGAATTCAGGACAGATAAATTCCTCAGGAACAGTAGTGGGAGTGGTAATATTTGGGGGTGGGGATGGGGAGGAGGAGAAAGGGGTTATCCATCACAAGATTGGATATATAACCTCCCCCCTCAAAGGGGACAAAAACCAGAAATGTGGGTGATGGGAGAAAATGGACAGTGGAAGATATGAAGTAATAGTAACAACATATAATTGATCAAGGATTCATGAGGGGAGGAGTGGGGGAGTGGAGAAAAAAGAGGAGCTTATACCAAGAGCTCAAGTAAAAAATGTTTTGGAAATGATTATAGCATATATACAAATATTCTTGATACGATTGATGTATGGAATGTATGCAAGAGCTGTGGGGAGGCCCCAATAAAATGAAACTAAAAAAAAAATCCAGATCCTGAGGGTCTTACCCAAAAGGCTTCTCATCATAACGAGGTAGAGTCCCCATGACACAAGCCCATGGGGAACTGTCTCTGTAGAGGAGGGAGGCATGAAAGCCTATGCCAGGTTCTCCCTGGGCAGCTGGTAAAGGGCCCCTTCCTGTCTATCCTCTCCAATTGGGGATACCAAGGCAAGAGGAGACACCGCCTTACCTGGAGAACCTCACGAGGCATGCCTAACCACTCTTCCCTTCCTTGGGAGAAGGGAGAACTCAGAAAGCCGAGTCTCTGTCCTGCTCTGCAGACACTCTCCTTCTTTCATGCAATACCTCCCTCGGAAAGCTGTCCCCAATTCCTTGAGTCTTCAGTGAAGCTTCCTTCCTGGCCTCACACCAGACCCTTCTGATATGCCTTGTTTCCTTGTTTTGTACTATTGTTAACTTCAATGGCTAAAAGGTAGACTGGTGAGAGATATCCAGGGCTAAAATCCTGGTTAACTGTGTGACCTCAAACCTGTTGTTCAGTTGTTTCATGTTGCTCAAATGTGAAAGCAGGAGGTATCAACCCCTTTCAGCCCAATCAGTCAATATAATTTTATGTCAGCATCATAAGAAAAGTATTGTTTTCATGTGAATAGATGTGACATTAGTGAAGCATTGTCTCACTGCAGGACTGGGGTCCAATTTTCTAAGCCTTCCCCATGTTGTTGTCTTCATTGTTGCTGTCCAGGTGCCCTCAAGATAGTTGCAGTCCATAGCAACCCCCTGCACAATGGAATGAAACACTGCCCGGTCCTGCGCCAGCTTCACAACCGTTCCTATGCCCGAACCCACTGTTTCAGCTACTGAGTCAATCCATCTCATCCAGTGCCTTCCTCTTCTCCCCACATTGGGCAGACTCATACCAAGTAAGAGCTGAATGACTAAACCATGTGGCTTGGCCCTTACGGATATCGGCTGTTCGTTCTTTCGTGTTGTCTGTTAATGACCAAATACCACCCTTACCAACACCCCTAAATGGCCCCAAACTGCCTCCTAGGTGACCAGAGATCTTGAGATAAAAATGTAACCCATCAGGCCATGTGACCCCAGAAGCAGAATTTAAGGAACCACAGGCAGACGTGGGAGCCCACAGAGCAAACCTATCCTTCCTCGGGTGCTTCATCATGACAGAATGCCTGTGGGAGGGGTCCAACACTAAATTCAGAGTTCTCATTGGGCCTCTGTGCTGTGTGACCTTTCATAGTTCTTACCCTCTCTGAACCTCTATGCACCCAGCTCTTAAGGTGGGAGTGTTGCTCTAAGTGTTGGTCCCTTCCAATACTGACACTTCATGAGCTTATTTCAGAATAAGGAAGAATGTATCTTTGGAAGACTATAACAAGTCATTTCACCCAGGCATCAGTTCTTACTGTGCATTCAGTCACCCCACAAGCATTCATTGAGCTTCCGGTGTATGCATGTGTGTGTGGCTCTGGGTCACAGAGAAAAGGAGGCAAATTCTGATAAGGGATCTTGAGAAATAGGAAGGGAGGTGGGAAGGCCTGTGGTGAGGGAAAGGACCTCCATTTCCAATAGCCTCCCTGAGCCTCCAGGGAAGGTCTCACTGAAAGGATGTCATTTAAGCAGGAAACTGAGAGATGCAAGGGAGAAGCTAGGCAGATGTCTAAGGGGGAAATGTTCCAGGCAAAGGGAAGAGTGAGCATCAGGTGAGAACCTGAATGACTTATTTCTATTACAACAGAGAGGTCCTGGAAACATTTGTGTGAACACAGTGACTGAGGAGGAAGAGTACTGGGGGTTAAATTGGGGAAGTGCCTTTTGCCCGAGTTCTTTCCCAAGGCCTAGTTCTGTGGCTCATATAAAAACCACTTTCCCAGTCCATTGTACATAGAATCCTTCCTCTTGCCTTAGGTTATTCCTAGAGACATTCCTACTTACTATTCCCTCTGTCTAGACGGCTCTTCCTTTCCATCTTTATTTAGTTAAGCACTACTACCTCTTTAGAGTTTGGCTCAAAACTTTCTCTCATCTTTCTAAATAAAATATTCCTGCTAAACAGTCCAACACTCTTATTACACCCACATTCTCATTCTTATTTTTGTAAACCCACCCCTTCCCCAATATCTGACTCTACATTCAATTAAGAGAAGGACTCTTTCTTTTTTCCTATCTCCAGCATTGGCATATGCCTGGAGTTAGTGTAAGGGAATTTGACACCATTCACTTCTGTAATAAAAGAAAAGTATCTGAAGTATATATTTGCCTTGTCATTGTAATTATTCTTGTTTTCACCTCATTTTTAGACAGAAAAAACTGAGGATCACGGGTATCTGTTTCTCTCTGTAGGTCTCTAGTCCAATTTGACACCGAGGAGGAACTCTGTCGGTTTTCCTCTCTCCAGCATTGGTACCTGGGAGGTATCCAATAAGTACTTGTGGAAGAATAGTTAAAAAGGAAGAATGAATGAATGTCCCAAGTCTCATGGTTACTGAGCAATCTTTTTCTAATTCTCTATACTTTTTCCAAAAATAAAGTGTTCTTCCTGTGCCCGGGCCTAGGGAGAAAGGACTGTGTCATCCCTCCCTCCCTCAGAGTGACTGCCCATGAGGGGTTTCCCCAAAAAACAGACTCAGATAAGACATGAATGTAAAAGGTGCCAGGCACCTCCATGATATCATCGGGGGTTTCGGGAAGGACAAAGAAAGATGTCTACATTTTCTAAAGGCCCCTCCTGGAAGCTATGCCCTCAGGGAGCTTAGTATGTGGTTTGGACAGAGGCAGGGACCAGCATCCACTCTGCCCTGCCAAGCAGATGAGATAGAAAAGCTCACAGGAGAGGAAATCCCTGGTGGGACATTATCTGCTCCTGGTTTCTGGCTGTCTTTCACTCACCTTGTGTTGTCCTTGCCTGAGCTGAAGGGAGCCAAACAACTATCTCTCTGAAAGGACTTCATCAGAGGGAGAAGACTGCTTGAAGTCCAACCAGGTCAGCCCTCCAGGTTTCTAGAATTCTTGCTCTGACTCCTCACATAGTTCACTGTGGCTCTGCCTTCACACTTCAACTGTATCCTCCTGTTTGGTGGGACACACTCCATAACCCCTGATATACATGAAATAACAGCAATTTCAACTCATGAAAACCTCCAACTGCACTTCACCATTTTCCAAGGCTGTGACTTTTCAAAAGTGGATCACTAGACATTTCTTCCAAGGGACCTCTGGGTTAGAAATATCTGTACTATCCTGTACTTACTCTGCAGAGTAAGTCCTAGCACCTCGCACATTCTATTCTAGTTTCCTGGGCTTCTTCATGGTTCTCATCACTGGCTTCTCCAATGCACGACGAGTCCTGTGAGGCAGGGACCCATCTGTCTAGCTCATAGTTGAAGCTGCACTGCATCCACAGATTCTGGCCTATACATAGCACTCAATAAAAATATATTTATTGAGGGCTGAGCCCTGGTGGCGTAGTGGTTGTGCGCGGGACTGCGGCCCATTGGGATGGAGATTCAAATCCAGCTCCACAGGAGCAAAGACTGGGCCTCCTACTCCCACCACCAGAGGGTAGTGATGCCTATATATATATATAAAACGTTGCCAGCAAGGAGGAACCCAAGGTTATTTCAGGGTCATGGGACTCTGTGGCAGAGGTCAATCCACCTCAGAGGAGGCCTCACAAGTGGGAATATCCATTGGCACACACAGGTGAGTTATATTGACTCTGAAACTGGATTTGAAAAACTACCAGGTGTTCAGGGGTCTCTCAGACAGGAAAGCTCTGGGGCACAGTGTGAAGGGCCATCGTGACAGTTTTAAATCATACAAACACACTTTTTACACTCTGTGAGAAAGTATGTGTGTGTGTGTGTGTGTTTATGTCATTGTGTGCGCGCTCTGTTTTAAATTAATATGACTTATATCTTTGTGCCAAACGATTTTCTATATGTGAGGAAATGGGACAGCATTCTCATTTATGTTGCTATACCCTGTATATCTCCCTTTGATTTTCTCTTCAGACTCCACAGGAAGCACTGCCACCCCCATTGGACTGAGAAAGGCAGTGAGGCTGCTTTTGAAAGTTACACAGCAAGGCATAGGGTTTTTCTAGGCTCAACTTCAAGTCTTTAACAAGAAATCCAGAGTGTTGTTCTGCAAGGCTCGCTTCAGTCGTCGGCCTACATCTTCGTGTCACACCAGAGTCCCACTTCATATGTGATGGAAGAGGACCTATCCAATCCATAGATCTATCATGTACACCGAGTTCTGCACGAGGGACAAGAGCATGGGTCCAGGGTGGAAAGATAGTAGATAGAGAAAGGGGCCCCGGAAACCAGCAATCCCCCCTAAATCACACAACTACCTATAGCTGCAGCAAACTGTTCAAGAAAGATGCTGGACTCTGACACACACAGAACCTAACTCTGGGACTTTGGTCAAATTTCTTTAACCTGCTTTCTCTCTGGGTCTGTGTTGGCAACTCAGTAAAGTAAAAGATAATCGTACCCTCCACACTGCAGGGAGGGCCCAGAGTAGGGCCCAGCACACTGCTGTGGAGGAGCCCCGACTATGTGTGGCCTCTATAAAGGGCAGTCTTCCACAGCTTTCCAGAAACAGCAGAGCTCAGAGGGAATAAAACCCCGAAAACCTTCTTCCACCTTTACATTTGGTAGCTGTGGCAGCCTGTCTCCTGCCTCCCTGGATATAGTTCTACCTGTCAGAGATGGCGGAGTCAGACCTCTAGCCACCGCCCCCACCAAACACACACCCCCTGCAATATGCTGAAGAAGTTTCCCATTTTCCTCGTAACGCCTAAAGGCATGTCCCAGCTTCTATTCTTCTTCCATATTTCCCTCCCAAATCCAATGGAAATTACTTTTGGGGGGGTGGGTGGGGGTGGTGGGAAGCATCACTGTCCCTCTGGTGTTGTGGGAGCCACCCAGTGCTGCTCCTGAGAGCCGCTGCTGGATTTGAACCGCCAAGCCTGTGGGCTGCAGTCCCGCACTCAACCACTTATGCCACTGGGGCTCAGGCCAAAATTACTTTTTTAAATATTTCAAAATATCAGATGCCCATCTTGGAAAGGGACTTCCCTGACAATCTGGAAGTCAGCAGGAATAGCAGGCTTTCTCTCTTTGCCATTAAGAGGCTCTGGTGAATGGAGCGCCTTCCCAAGAACAGCTATGCCAGTATGAGCAACAAAGTCACTTTCCCAAGGTCAGGCTCCATAGAACACTAGAAAACCCCACCAAGTTTTCAGGCATTCCTCCAGAATGGGAGCTTGCAAAAGAGCAGTGCCCCGCTAGAATTTAGCTATCTCCTTCCAGGGCTTAGAAAGAAAAATGAAAGAGGGGGCCTGGTTCCCTATAGTTGTGATGTGAAGGGCTCTCGGAGTCACAGCAGAATAAAGTCACTCACTCCTTTCCTGGTGCAAAACATGGTGCAGAAAACATATTCGTGAACCCTATCCCAATGGTTCTGCCTGATTTCTGTATTTGCTTGGATCAATGACTGCTCCTACAGACTCCTAACATGTAGTCTCTGGCGTAGCTTTTGTCATCACGGCCATATTTTCCAACTACCTGTCCTTCTTTTACAATGCTGACATCACAATCACCAGCAATTATAAATACATCTTGATGGCATGTTTGATCATTTTAGACTGAAGATGTTGAATAACACTTACAATTTCTTCATTTGGGGCATTAATGGTTTGTGTGTACACTTAAAGAATAGTCTTATAAACTGCTCTTCCTTGTAAGTGTAGGAATAGTATCCTATCACGGACAGCACTGTTCTGCGGACAGGTCTTGAAATGTTCTTTTTGATCATAAATACCATGCCATTCCTCTTCAATTTGTTATATCGGATAGAGTTGACACTATGAGTGTCCAATTTGAAATGGTAATACCAGTCTACTTGGGCTCACTAATGTCTTGAAAACCTTTTTTAAAAAAATCATTTTATTGGGGGCTCATACAACTCCCATCACAATCAATACATACATCAATTGTATGCAGACCACATTTGCACACCTGTTGCCATCATCACCCCCTAAACATCCTCCCTCCACTTAGGTCCCCAGGACCAGCTCCCCATATTTCCCCTCTCTTCCTACTCACCCTCCCCCATGAACCCTTAATAATTTATATACTGCTATTGCTTTTTCATATCGTACTCTGTCCAATGTGTCTCTTCACGCACTTCCCCACTGCCCATACTCCAGAGAGGTTATATGTAGATCCCTGCAATTGGTTCCCCCCTTCCACTCCACCCTCCCCCCACCCTCCCCTCATCACTACTCCCACCACTGGTCCTGAAGGAATCATCTGTCCTGAACTCCCCATGTTTCTGACTTGAGTGTACATCCCTTGGTCTAGTTGGATTTGGTGGAACTGGGATCATGATAGTGGGTGGGAGGAAGCACTTGAGAACTAGAGGAGAGTTGCATACCTCATTGTTGCCACACTGTGCCTTGACAGGCTCCTCTCCTCCTGCAACCCCCTGCAAGGGGATGTTGTTTCACCTATTGATAGGATTTGGATCCCCTCCTTTATAATGATATAATTTTTAGTTCTTTGATGCCTGACACTGGGTCCCTTCAATGCCACGTGGTCACACAGGCTGGTGTGCTTCTTCCATGTGGGCTTTGTTGCTTCTGAGCTAGATGGCCGCTTGTTTATTTTCAAACCTTTAAGACCCCAGATGCTGTATGTTTTGATAGCCAGGCACCATCAGCTTTCTTCACCACATTTGCTTATGCACCCATTTGTCGTCAATGATCATATCAGGGAGTTGAACATGCAAAAATCATAACTTTGTCTTGAAAATCTCTATGCATTCCATTTCATTTTTAATGACTTCAGCATTCATAGTTTAATACTTCTTTCATTTTTCTAATTATCAGTGATATTTGTAGTTATTTCTTCTCATGTTGAGTTGTGCCACATTAGCAAATGAAGAGCCCCAAAGTTGATTTCACCCATGTCATTCAGGTCAACTCTAAGGAGATAGCTCTTCCTCTACAATATTTTGAGTACCTTCCAACCTGATTAATGCTATCAATTTGCTATTCTGCAGTAGCTTACATGGTTTTATTATGCTGGAAAGCATGCTACCTGTATCTCAAATACCAGATTCTAGACAAAGACAGACTGACTGGGAAAAAGGGACATAGTCATCTATTTCCTTAAACTATTGACCATCCAAAACACTATAAATAGCACACAGCACACAACTAGTCGTTAATTAGTGTACTCAGGCCAGACTCATTGACTGAGGGATGGATGCACAGGGTGGGCTCAAGAGTGAGGACAAACATCATGGGGCCCCTGGACACACTGCTGGCATCTCTCCAGGTTCTGGCTCCCTGCCTCCGACCCAGAGCGAGAACTAACAATCTTCACAGAGGACAGTCTCACCCGAGGGATAAGCAGAAATGCTTTCTTCAGCAGGACCATCTGGTAGTCAACGCTGCACTCCAAAGGCCTAGCACAGGATTTGGAGCAGAGCAATGTTCAATAAAAATGCACTGTGGACCTGAGACTTGCTACCCCCGACTCTACCACTGCTCTATTGTGCCACCTTGAAGAAGAGGGAGACTGGGCCCTACTGGGACAGAAACAGGCCTGACCACTAATGTCCTTTAGAATCTATCAGGGTTCTGAGCTGGTAAATTAGGAAGGTTAGCATCCAAGTGCATTTCTTCATGGGGCTTCCAGTCCAGCTTACAGTCTGGGTGGGCAACTGCAGGGTGATTTGACATCCTCTCCCCCCATCACTAGCACAACCACTATTATACTATGCTTTCCCCCTGTTCCTCTATCTACCTCTACTGGTTTGTAATGTCTAGGCCAGCCCTCTCCGGTGATCGAAGACTTTATGAAAGTGAAAACATAGCTCTTCTAGGTTGGGGTTTCCATAAAAGTTAGTAGGTCTCCTAAGCGTTTGTCAAATAAAGGCATGCGGAACAGAGGAGAGACATTTCAGCTCTGTCCTGTGAGTTGGTAGACACATCTGTGTTCTTTCTGGAATTTGCAACATCCCTCTGAGCCAAAAGTCCTCTCATGTGTAAAATGATAACACAAAACTGTGAGATTCAAAGGCAAGCGTGTGCAAGATATTAGGAAATAAAGCTAATGTTCACCTTGAGCTGAGCTTGTGCCAAACACTTTTACATATTTTCTTCTAGTCTCAACAGGTCTATATGCTCAGTGTTATATTAAAATCTTATAATTTGTGTAATAAAGAACAAAACATAATAAAATATATTATATAAATATAAATTTTATAACATAAAATTATTTATGTAAAAATAAAATAATATGTTATATAACTTCACATCTGATGTCGAAAGCTATCCTTATTTTATAGCTGGGAAGACTGAGCCTCAGAGAGGTTAAGTGCTCTGCCTATGGACACACCTCTGAGAAGGAACAGAAGCAGGACCAGAATCTGGACTCCGATTCCAAGGCCCGTGTTCTTTTTCCCAATACTATAGTGCACCTCAACAAAGGAAGCACACATTGACCATTATAAAGAAGTGAGTAAGTCTCCAGACTGAAAATGCCATCTTCATGAAATTCACCTCGATTGCTAAAAACTCACTACCATCAAATCGAGTCCAACTCATGGTGAAACTTTCAGACTGTGTAAAACTTCCCCTGGTGGTTTCCAAGGTTGTCAATCTTTACGAGGACAGAAAGGCCCATATTTCTCCAGCTGAGCAATGGGTGGATTCCAATTGCTGGCCTTGTGATTAGCAGCCCAACGTGTACCCCACTAGGCCACCGGAGGCCCCCTCTATTGCATGGGTGCATCCATTTTTTTTCCTCAGGAAGACCACCAAGCAAGCCAAAGCCTAGCCCTGCACTTTTCTGGAGACTCTAAAACACAAAACAACTCAGGGACCAAATGGCAGCAGACTGCCTTTGTTATAATTCTTTGCTTGGCTTTGCTGTGGTAGTTAGCTAGTTCAATGATTGGCAATTTATGCAGCAATCCGGCTGGTGAGTAACACACAAATCATGGGATTTGAGTGGAAGATGACCTCTGACGGCATTCAAACTCTTTGTTGTATAGAGCAGAAGAAAGCTGACACCCGAGAAGGTAAGTCACTTGTTGAGAGTCACACAGTCTCGAGTCTTCATTGTCCTCTGAATTCTGCTCCAGATCCTTGTGCTTTCTACCAACCTAAACTTTCTGCCATCTGTTCAACCTCATGTCCCTGAAAGGGGAAAGGGTCAGATGTAGGACTCATGGACTCTTCCCTTTAGATCTCTTCTTCTTTAGGCATTACACTGGGTAAAATAGACATGTTACAGCCAGGACAGGGATGTATTTGTTTGTTTTGTACAATAAACCCTTAGCCTAACTTGCATCTGTGAGAAGTCAACACACACACACACACACAAAAAAAAAAAACTCTCCCAGAAATCCTACAAAAAGAAGCCAATCCCCAAGAGGAAGGTCTAGGTTGTACTCCTGAAGCAATATCCAGTCACTCTGGCCACTTAGAATGGTCACAGGGGGCTGACATGTCCATTCTAGTTTAAGCTGGTCCTCAGCAATCCCTGATGGTCCCAACAGAGCACAGGGACTTGACAAGTCTAATGTTTCCTTCCTCCCCCTGTAACCCCGTTCTGTTAGCCCTCACTTCTCTATTCCTCTTATACTCCCAGAGATTGCCTCTTCCCTGAAGCTGGTCCTGTTTAAATCTACTTAAATCTGCTTCTGCTGACTGTGTCCCATCCTCCCCATTTTTGCCTCTTTTGTGTAACAATTGGTTTGTTCCCATTTTCAAGTCACTTCTCCATGTCATTTCCATATGTTTATGTATAGAGTTTGTCCCTCCTTCATGATCAGGGTAGGGGCTCCATCAGGGCAGGGGCCATGTGTATATTTTCTGCCCATGGCTGTCACACAGAGAGCAAGCAGTACACCGACCCAAGTGTTGACCAGTCCATGTTAGGCGATGCCATTAGGGAACTAAGCAAAAACCCAGATCTCATCCTACGGAAGTAAACAAAAAGGAAAGAAAAAATTGGATCATTCCCCAAGAGGACCATTCATCGCCAACATAGCAAGGGAGAGGAGAAGCCATGCAGGATGAGTCTCTGCAATGCACCGGGAACCGGGGTGGGTTCTTTACAAAGGGTCTCTCGACGTGACCTTCAGGTCATCGCATTTCCCAGTTTGAAGATGGGGAAACTGGAGCCAAAGATGTGAAGGAATTTGTCTAACTGCATGCAGTTAGTAAATAGTAGAGCTAGCCTCGAGATGTGCTTTTGCCTGATACTGGCACCACACACTTTGCACTATATCCAAACCCAGGAGGCTCCTTGGATACAGGAACATGGCCATGGCTCTATGAACCTGCTTTGTGTTCGCGGCTGTGTCCCCATTGCCAGGACTGTCGGGAACAGAGCAGACACTCTGTTGGCTGAATGAAGAATCAGGAACGAGTGACGGATGACTAACACTGTATCTTCTCAGCAGGACGGGACATGGGCCCATGATGCCACGTGACTGGTCTCCGCCCACAGGAAATCTTGAACAGCTCTTTGCTCCCTCCGCTCACCCACACAGGAACCCAATATATTACGTTGTTTACTTTGCACACTCAATCATTAGCCTAAATTGTACCTGACAACAAGTCAGCATAGGAAAAAAAACCCCTCCCAGAAAATCCCTCAGGGGTTGAAAGAAGTCAATCCCTGAGTGAGAAGACTCAGTGGTATTTCCTGAAGCAAGGACAGCCTCTTGTGTCTACTTCCAGGACCACTTGGAGGGTGGTGGGGGTTACTGGGAATGAGATGGGGGTGGGAATGGATGGAAAAGCTGAACGCAAAAGACTACGTCCTAATGAGGGGGGTGATTTAAAAGTATTCTTTTTGCTCTGTGAGTGGCCTGCTGATTCTATGACTGTTCACTGACCTAGCTGAACGGCCTTCTCCGCCCAGCCTCCCTCAGGCCTCACTGGGCACCCCTGCTGCCTCAACTAAGCCAGACTGAAATTGGCCACACGTTGCTATTATGCAGAGAAACGAACAGCTAAGCCACCCAGTCTGGCCCCATCCGAACCCTCAGGAGTCTGCTGCGTGGGCCCCGGGGCCAGCTGCTTTTCTCCACAATCCAGCCAAAAATAATACAAGAAGGAAGCTGTTTGGTGGAGACTTAATCTAATCTTCATTGCTTCGGTTTTAAAATATCCTGCCTGGTTTAGGGTTTCTTATTACACACAGGGATGTGTTTTTCGTGAGATAGGTCTTAGCAGAAACGTCCTTCTTGTAATTAGAAACCCAGGCAGGCCGGGCCTGCGGGGGGGGGGGGGGCAACCAAGCCAAGCAGCAGATCCCACAGAAGACAACACATTTGTAGCGAGCTCTTCTTGAACTTCACTTTGCAGCTTGAGGTAAACGGAGCTGCCTGAGTGCTTGTTTCTCCATACTCCAAAGGACTGCTAGATAGTGTGTCTCCCCAAACTGGCATGCATGCTCTCAGCAAGCTACTGCTTCTTCTATTTCTACTACATGTCTCTAGGAAGTCCCCAGGTACTTGCTCCCACTCCCAGTCAAAATGGAAATTAAGGTGGAGTTACAACTAGAAGGATAAAGACAAAAAAACTGGCCTGAAGAAGACTCCACGGACTAGTCAGAGTGAAAGAAACAAATAGCACAAGACCACATCTCCGGTATCAGAGGAAGCTTTTTAAAACCAGAGTTTAGAATACAAGGAAGCAATATATAAATATAGTATATTTGTATGCGCGTGAGTGCCAAAGTGACTTTTTAGGCTTTCAGATGCCGGACTTGCTTGAATTTGCTAGGCAAGGTTCAGATTGTGGCGAGCTCCACAGCAGTCCCACAATCTGACTACATGTGAAACGACACTCAGGGTTCAGGCCTTTCCAGTTCCAAAGAAAACTGAGTTCCTGGCAAGTTAGACTTGATATTTAGCTGTTGTGTGAAAATAGCTCAAAAGAGCACCCTTAAGGGGCTGAGCCCCGGTGGCGTAGTGGTTGTGCATGGGACTGCGGCCCACTGGGACGGAGGTTCAATTCCAGCAGTGGGGCTGGGTCTCCTACTCCCACCACCAGAGAGCAGTGATGCCCCCCCCCAAAAAAAAAAAACTAAAAAAAAAAAGAGCACCCTTGAAAATAACCAAGACGGTTCCTGAGGTATAGTAATGTGGTCCTTCTTGCACAATCCTTTATATGATATAGTATAAATTCTAGTCTCTATGCCTGTGTTACAATCCCACCTTGGAGGGAATGCTGTGCGATGTTAACGGGCAGAATTCAGGTGGCAAGTATTGTGAGTCCCCACCTCACCCTGGGTTTCCTTAGGGACACTGTCCCTTGAACGACAAAAGCCGCATCTATATCAAAGTGATTACTCTGTATCTAAGAGCCTTTTCAGGGGCACAGAGAAAAATCCCAGTACCATCACAGGAGGAGCCACCAGCAGCCCATGTCTGCTACCTCATGTCTGAAAAAGGAACGAGAGGCCAAGACAGAGTCGCCAGAAGCTGTGGTGGAGACCATAGGACAAAGCAAAAGATCCAGGCTGAGACAACAAGGAGACCGTGAGACAGAACAGAGGAGCGGCACAGAGATTATGGGCTCGCAGGTTTCCTGGCGCACAGAGGCAGAAGCCACGGGACCACAGGCTGAGAGGCTGAGGAACAGAGAGACACGTGGCTGCTGGCTGAGAAGAAGCACTCCTGTGGACCAAAGACTGTATCTTGACTGTTTACTGATCCTGGCTGGCAGTAGCCTATTAACTTCCCTAATAAGCCCCCATAATTGTGAGCTTTCTCTGTGAGTTGTGTGTTGTCACCGCAATGAATTATGAAACCCAGCAGAAAAAGTAGTGTGGCCAGAAGAACAGTAGATCTCAGAATAGGTCATGAAAACTGGAGGGTGGGGGTAGGCTCCCCTCTGTCTTGGGCGGATGTGCACGTGGATTGATTCTCTTCTCTTGAGTAGCCAGAGAAGGTCAGACATAGTCCCTAAAAGTTTTAGCTCAGTTCTCCATCTCAACCTTAATTGTCCTTCCTGATAGAGGGAATATTGGACTGTTTGTTTGATTGCTTTTTCAGAATCACAGCAGGGTTTTCAGATTTAAGTATGAAAAGAAAGATAAAAGTTCAGCCCCTTCGCCAAAGTGAAAACTCCTGAAACTTAGGAATTGGCTCTGGAGCCAGGCAGGGGAAGAAGGTTTACCTTTGCTACTGAGAAGCCTTCTGGTCTCCTACGTTCCTCATGATTTAGAGTGAATGGTGTAAGCGATTCTGCCTGTCCTTTCCTCTATACAGCCAGTGAGGAATGTTTGTGATAGATACATCCCACGTTGCTGATGACGAAACCAAAGATCAGACGCTGAGGAGCCCAGTAGAGCCAGGAAGCCAGGCTGTAGCAATATAAAACTGCCAAGGCCTCAAATCTGAAACGATACACTGGATTAGGATGTTGGCCTGCCAACGTTGATGATTTCTTGGCCATTTCCCACCCTCCTTCCCACCAGGTATTAGATTTAATTAAATTAGCAAATCCTCACTGCTACACTTTCTGACCACACAGCCAGGGCAGAGCCCAGAGGATAGAGCAACAACTCCTAAATTCTGCTTCTCGATATAATTTAATTTCAGAAGAGTCATGGAGCTCATGTGAAGTGCTTTATACAAAGCACAGTGTGCTGTCTAGAATGAAGGTCAGTGGTGACTCTTGATTTCATTTTCTACATAAATTCCCTGATTTAGGTCGTCCCCCGTCCCCCCCCTCCTCCCCCCCCCTATCATCTCCACCTCTCAATACTCTCTTGTGCATTTTGTTTGCTCTAGACCCTTGTTTCACATGCCATCACTTTTATCAATTGCATTAAACAGACACACACACGCACATCTGAGTGTCAAAGTCCTTGGGCCACACAGCATAGGAAATGGGAAACTTATAACAGCATTTCTCACCCTCATTGAGCTAATTTAGAAAATGTGTTCCAGATTAAATAAAACAGGAATGAAAGTCTAAAAATGGAGATTTTCAGAGAGGGAGGGTGGGCTAAATAAATAGCAAGATCTTGCAACATGTTGAAAACCTATAAATTTTATAGGTTGTTTCTTTAATAAAAACAAATCCAATTGCTAACACAGTATTTTTAAGCCTCTAACATTTAAAAATCTAATTCACCTAGACTCTGTTGCTGCTCAGGTTGCAAAGTAAGGAAGTCGGTTGATCCATTTGGGTTGGTTCCTAAAGCAAGTTATAGAAACCCCTTTAACATGCTGCCATTTCGCTTTCTAGGCAAACCTTGGTCTCTAATGAATTACAGTCCCAGGCTCAAGATGGAGATGGCAAAAAGAAATTTAACACACACTCTGGTACACCCATAAACATCAAGACCATAGGAGAGATGGTATGTTTTCAGTTAAGCCAGAACTCCATGAATTCAGGTTTCTCCACTCACAAGACAGTAATTCTCTTTATTTCATCACTAACTTACTTCAAATGTGTTTATACAATTTATTGCTACTGAACTTCCAGGCAACTGGTGTAGAGTTAATGAAACCCAGCTTGGAGAAGCTTTGAACAAGTAACCACATTTTAAATGGTTATGACATGCGGTCAAAGCCACAGCCCAGCTCCACTGCAGTTTCTGTGTTAAGGCGCAGTCAAGAACCTTGTCATCTCACCTTTTGTGCAAAATAGATGGGAAAAGGAAAAGAGCTGAAAAACAGCCTGCCTCATTCTTTCTCAAGGTTCCAGACTTTCCCGCCAGCTATTACAACACATTTCCTACCTAACGCAAGGTAAAGTCCCTCCCCATATCCTTGAGCAAATATTTTAGTTGCTGTTTGATTTGGCTTTGGGTTGGAAGTGGGGAAGCAACATCTAAGAGTGGAAGCCCAATGTTGTAGGGATATGGAGATGAAATTGGATTAAAAACGATATAAATCTGTCTTTCTGAATTACTTGGACACTGACTTTTATTAATCTTCATTGCCACAAGGCCTCCACCTCCAGCCTCAGTCCACGTGGGAACTCCAGTTAGTTCCCTCTTTTTAAACAGGCCAATTTTGGAAGAGTAAAGGGGTGGTATTGGACTGGCCACACAATCAAAGGCCCCTTTAGAAAGCAGCACTTTCATTAACTTAAAGCCATCTATGGACTTAAAAGCAGAGAGCAGTAAACTCCCAGAAAGGATCATAAAACAGCCAGTTTCAAGTTGGATACACTTCAGTGCAATTTGCACGAGGCATTTTACTGTGCGCCTTGGTCGGGCCCATCTCTCTCCAGCAAGCGCCTGCCACTTACTCAGAGCAGCTTCTTTTTCTCGCGGCCCGGTTCATTCTTTTAGCGCTCACAAAGGGCAGGCGGTGACCTGGAGTCTCCGTAGGGTCTAGGCGCCCTCCCCCCTCAGGATCTCCGCGCGGGAGCTAAGGAATCCCAACGCCTGCGAAACAACAGCTCAGAAGCCGCACCGCGCAGCGGTCACGGTTCCAGGCTGCCGACGCCACTCGTGGGTCCCACGACTTTCTGCCTCCCGGAAGGGCCCAGAGAAAGGGAAATGGGTTCAAAATTACAACGAGGAAATTCCAAACCTTTCTCCATCTTTCCACCCCCTTCTTTCCCGAGAGCACCGGAGACTTGCCTCTCTTCCTGGATGAGGCCTCTCTCGCACCCACCCCCCACCCTAACCCCAGCTAAGCCCGCCCGGGCCACGGAGGTGAATGAGAGAAAAGAGAGATCCCCTTGCCCCTAAGGTCCAGGGGCCTCGGGGAGTGGAGAAAGGCTGCCCGAAGGGAATGGGAAAAGACTGGGATTTGGGACAATCCATTTTCTCAGACTTGGGTAAAGGGAGCTACCTAACCCTAAAATGCGAAGCTCTTGACTCCTGGAACAGTTGGAAAGCATTTGAAACCCCAGGTCGGGGGGATTCCTGGGGCAAGTCGGGTTAAGGTCGGGAATTCTTAGCTCCCTCCCGGATCCCACCCCCCAGGCGGGAAATTGCTGGCCCGGAGGGCTGCGGGGCTTCCCTGACAGCGGGTCCAGAGGCTCCCGCCGCCGCCGCCGTCGCTTCCAAGTTGCAGAGCGCCCTGCCCCGAGCAAGATGCGGAGAAACTACACCTGACCCGGGCCCTGCGCCCCAGCCCACGTCCCCGAAGCAGCGGCGCCCGGGGCCCGCGGCGCTGCGTGCAATCCTAGGATCTGTTCCGAGTCTCTCCAAGCTGCGCAGTCCCTTCGGCGGGAACTCGGAGACCCGTCCTCGGCCAGGTTGGCTTTCTGCGAGGAGCGGCCGGGGCTCGCCGCGCGCTCTCGTCCACCACCCGGATCCACGAGCCTGGCGGCCGCGCGGGCCGCTCGCCCACTCGCGGTGCAGCGCCTCCCGAGCGCGCCACTTTCCCCAATTCCAACCGCCTCCATGGCCAGCAGGATCCTTGACCTCCTGGCCAAGCTAAATCCTACAAAACGCCCCCCATTCCTCCTCCCGCTCGGGATTCCGATCTAAGCCCGCCTGTGTCCCCTTCTCCTACCGCCAGCCCGCTAAGCTTCTCGGCGAGCCTTCCATCCCGCTTCGGAAAGCAGCCTGCACCCTATCACCCAAACTCTGCACCCGCCCTACAGCCCTGCGGGAACTCGGGCCGGGTCCCCGAGCCACCCCGGCCGGTCCCAGCCCGCATCTTCGCACCGAGAGGGAACGCCGGCTTCTCCCGCTAGGAAGGAGCTCGCGGAAAGGGCGGGCGGCGCGCTTGGGTCCTTTCTTCCCCGGGCCCGGGGGCCGAGAGAGAAAGAAACGCAAACTTTGCACCGCAGCCCCGGGACTGTGCCCATCCCGCTCAGTCCTCCGCCCTGGGGGGCTTTTCCCGGCCCTGTGCTACGAACTGGCCCCCTGCTTTCTGAGCCAGTGCGGCTCGCGAATTCTTAGCCAGGGCCACCGGCTCCTGTTTCCCGCAACTTCCCCCAGAGCCCCCCCAACAGCCCGCTCGGGGCCAGGGACCCTGCAGAGACGCGCGCTCCTCCCGGGAGGATCGTCCCCGAGCTCGGTCCCTCGGAACCGGGCTCCTCTGCCCCACTGCTCCGCCCTCCACCTCCGCCCGCCTGGGCTCCCCAGGCCCGCCGGCCGCGGATCCCTGGCGCCGGTGCTCGGCTGCTCCCGCTTCGAGCTGCCTCCAGACGCGGGGCGCCGAGGGAGCGCAGACCCCGAGGGCGCCCGGAGCCCGGAGGCAGTCAGCCTGGGGCCCAGCGCGCCCCGCGTCGCCCCGCCGGGCGCCCGGGCGGAGCGGCTGGAACTCGCTGGCGAGCTCCGATCGCAACCCTTCGTCTCGGTCCCCGCCGCCGGGCGCTCCGGGAGCGCAGCTCCCTGCCCACCCCGCTCAGGTTTGGGGGGCCCCGAGTTCCTCGAAGTCCGGCTTTCAGCACCCGCCGATCGTGTACGCCCGGCACGGGCGCGGCGGCCGCGAGGCGCTGGGCTGGCTCGGCTTGGGCGCGGGCGGGCGGCGCGGCTCCCAGCGCCAGCTTCCCCGGCGGCCTAACCGCAACTCCGCTGCCTCGCTCGGCGCTCGCCCGGCGCTTCGCCCAGCTCCCCTCTGCACGTTTCCCCTGCCTCTCTCCGCTCCCTGCCTCCCTCCTCCCTGCCGCCTCCCTCTCTCTCTCCCTCTCTCTCTCTCTCTCCTCCCTGCTGCCTCCCTCTCTCCTCCTTGCCCTGTCGCAATGAATAATACTCTGGCTTGGGGACTGGAATAAAACACACGCGCTCCGAGGCAGCCGCCCGCAGCCGCAGCCGCCGCCGCCGCCGCCGCCGCCGCCGCCGCCTGCAAAAGCGCCTCTGACATGGAAATGAATGACAGCTTACCTGATGCCAATCTTCATCAGACTGACACCGGCGTGACAACACAGCCTATACTTCCCAGCACTGCGCGGGACGTCAGCTGCACAGGGACCC
>PVJH01011575.1:0-68211 GCA_004026705.1 Nesogale talazaci | reverse complement strand
CAGTTTCACCTAGGTCCCAACATGCTAATCCCATATGTAGACTATGTGCTTATTTGCAGTCCTACTTTGGTTGATTGCCTTGCTGAAATTACTGGGTATTAAAGGGTATCACATTTCTCACACCAAGATTCAGCTGGGCAGGCAGACCGTAACCTACCTTGGAATCTCCCAGTTGCCTGAAGGCGAGTCTCTCGTGGTGTGCAGAATTCAGGCTCTCCAGGACTCAGTACCACTGGAAAATACACATCAAATACTTTGTGGACTCCAACTTGGCCATTCTAACCAAGTCTATACCAGGCAGCTAAAGAGACCCTACAAGGACCCCTATCTAACTCCCCGCTCCCACCCTGGTTGTCCGCCAAGGCTTTACCCAACTCCGCATGGCATTACTGGTGGCCCTGTGCTAGTATTTCCTACTACCTCGGCTCCTCTCCATCTGATTACCAAGGAGCATCAGGTAGTAGCTGTAAGACCTGGGAACTCGCCTACCTGTCTAAGCAGCTAGATGTTACCATCTGAGGGTGGCAACCCTGCCTGAGGATTTTAGTAGCGGCAGCTGAACTCACTAATCAGGCTCTGAAGTTTTTCAGGTTATGACCTCTCACTATTTTCTCACCACATCTCTTGTCTGACCTTTTAACTCACCATGCACCGTCTCTTATAAGTGCCTCTCATTTGCAAGTGTTTCACTGGTTCACTAATAACCCACACGATTTCCTCCAGACTTGTTCCCTTCTTAACCCTGCCACCCTGTTTCCTGCCCGTGTTCCTAGAGAGAAACCTCATTGTTGTGGTCAGATGATCGAGGTGTTCCTTTACCCAAGAGGAAACCTACAATCCCAACCCTTACCCCCTCAACTCATCTTTTATTGTAGACGGAAGTGCCCAGATGGATGTAAAGGGAATCAACCAGGGAGCCTCTTTACCCCTGGACCCCACCTCACAAAAGGTGGAGCTTTAACCAGAGCTTTTTGACAAAGGGCTTCACAGTCAATGTTTTCACAGACTCAGAAATATGCCTACCTTATTGCTCACTCACGTGCCGGCAGTTGGCAAGAACAGGGATTTCTATTCACCTGAGAATCCCCAGTCATTAATGGCCCCCTCATCAAGAAACTTATAAAGGCCCTTTGCTTGCCTTCTACAGTAGACCTAGTCCGCTACAAGAGTCACCAACAGGGATCTGACCCCATTTCCCTAGGCAACACACGGGCAGATGCGGTAGCTTACAGTCTTATTTCAAGAGAACCCCCGCAGCCTAGCCCCCTGCCTTTCAATACAACACCTGCGGCCCTGGCCCCTGATCTTGCTCCCTCCCTCCCCCTTTTTACTGAATGGCAGCTGCAATATGCAGGAGAAATGAACCTATGTAACAAAAGGAGCCCCCCTAACTCCGAAAGGATGGATGTTTCTGCATGAAAAACTTGTTTCACCTCATGCCCAAAGGGTCCCTTTCTTAACCGAGGTTCACCAAACCTTACATATTGGACCAGAGGCCTTGCTTCATTTTCTACACCTCCGTGTTGACCTAACAGGCCTCCAGGCAACAGTCAAACAGATTGACTCAACCTTTCGTTTCTGCGCAGCCACAAACGCACAAGGCAGCCTCTAGTCACCAAAAATTCTTCACCAGCTAAGGGGACACCTTTCAGGAGAAAACGGGGAAGTATACTTCACTCACATGCCCCAGCACAAACACCTTAAATACCTATTAACCCCTGTAGACACTTATTCAGGATTAATTGAGGCCTTCCCTACCAGCAAAGGAAACAGCAGACATGGTCGCTCAAGCTTTACTCAAAACCATCATTCCCAGGTTTGGTCTCCCCTACTCCATCCAGTCTGACAATGGCCTGGCTTTTATTTCCCATGTAGTTCAACAAGTATCAACTGCCCATAACATCATCTGGAAGCTACATATCCCATGCCACCCTGTTGTCCGGTAAGGTTGATTGAGCCCCAATGGGCCCCTAAAGTCCCAGTTAACCAAACTCTCTTTGGAAGTACACCTTTTGTGGCCAACTCTGCTTCCCATTGTGCTGATCCACCTCCCTTGAGCTCCAATGGGTTTCAGTCCATTTGAAATTTTGTACGGAAGGCCATATATGTTGATCTTGCTCTAAAGTGACCAGATGCCCAGCTTTTGGTGGGATAGTCCCGATTTGAAACAATTTTTCCCGTATCCCGCAGCGTTTTTAAAAAGTCCTGATTTTTAGAAAGAATACATGCCAAGCTAGGGAACGGCAGGAGAACGTGAAGGAAATAGACCCCCTTTCCCCTCTCCCCTCACCTCCCACCCCCAGTCAATGGTATGGCGCTTTACCAATGTTAATATCTGGTCACTTTATTACCTGCTCCCTACCAGCCATGAGTTCCCCCTGGTCTCATATCTATCCACCCTATCTTTGCTTTGAGACCTTCTTAGGTCTTTTGCCGACCGAATGGACCACCGGTCAAAAGGCCTGTTGAGGGCTGAGTTACGTTGTGCTTTGCTCTTTCTATTTCCTCTTCAGGTGTTGGTTTCTGTAAAGTTGCAAAACCTGCTGCCTTGCCACCGATGGCAGTTTGTGGTCACCGAAACCTGGACCAATAGGAAAGGAACACACGCAAGTTACAAGCAAACAATTTTGCCCTGAAGGCTGTAATGCTGTCGTCTCGGTGCAGTACAAGATTTTCAGTGCCTGTACTCTTGGTGATTGGGACGAGCTACCCTGTGTTTTCTGTATGGTCAGGACAAATCCAGTGGCTGTGTACCAACAGGGCTGCAGAACATGGTGGTTGTCCGCAGAGCTTTCTTGTGTAATGCACCTGGTTTCAGATAGTTTTCAGGCGCAGTGGAGACATAAGTTTCGCCTCACCTATTACCATGGCAACAATACCTATTGAATCAATATCCCTGACTCATGGGATAGCTGATGGCAATCTGGAGTTCCTGGAAAAATCTACAACAATGGCATAAACACATATCCTTGCCAATCAAGTTTCATATATCGGGCGTCTGTACGCACTGGCCTTGCTGACCAAACCGGACTTATCCAGCAAGCAAAAAATACACCAGAAACAAATGACAGAACAAACATGCAGGAAAACCTTTCTCTTGGTTCACAGTCATTCAAGAAGGAGCAGCCTTTCTCAAATCTTGTTAACTTCTTACTTTCCTTTGTGCTGCCCTTCATAGGTCTCCTCTGGCAGCAGTAACCCTGCCTCAACCATTCAGTTGGACCACAAAGGCAACTACCTTTCCGCTGGTGGTTGGAGCCCCCTGTTCCATAATATGCTTATCCCTCAGTGACCTTTCTGCTACTTCCACCTGGAAAATAAGTGCCACACTACTGCAAGTTACATCACTTCCCTTCAATACCCCCTAGGAGGATTTTTCTGGTGCAATGGTACCCTGACAAAAACCATTTCCACTACTTCCCCATCTGTCTTGTGTATGCTGGTCACTCTAGTTCCCCAGCTGTGTATACAGTCCCTGAAGTAACCGCTTTAAAGGGTTTCGCTTATACACCCAGACCCAACGGGCAGTGTTTCTCCCTGTCATGGTGGGATTGGCAGTGGCTTCATCCCTCGTCAGCTCAGGATTAGTGGTGGGAGCCCTGTCCTACTCACTGAGTTCTTCTCAAAGTTTGTCCTCCAAGCTACAATAGGCAATCGACACTGCGTTGGCCTGAAATCTCTTGCAACCAAATAACATCATTAGCCAGGTGGCTTTGAAAAACCAGGGAGCCGTAGACCTTTTAACAGCTGACAAAGGAGGTGCTTGCAGGTGCCTTAATGAAGAGTGTTGTGACTATGTTAACGAATCAGGACTAGTAGAAACCAGTAGTATCAGAGTGTGTAAAGTGGGGGGAAAGATCAGCGGTCAAGGTCCAGGTTCACAACAGGGAAGTTGGTAGTTCAACCCACTCAACAGCTGGGTAACCCCACTAGGAACCCCCCTGATAACTATTTGTGTTTTGCTACTCCTAGCCCTGTGCTTGATAAAAGTACCTCCCCAATCAAATGCAAGAAATTTATCTCAATGCTATTAGCCAAATGTTATTCCACCCCTGCAGCCCCCTCCCGCAGGAGTCAGACATTTCCAACCCTTAACCTTTCCCTGACTTCGCCCCATAGCCAGCAGGAAGCATCCAGAACAGTCGTCACCCCAATATTACCAAAGAGTTGGGAATGTAAAGCTGGCCTCTGGTGGTCATTTGGGCCCGACCCCTCCCCCTTCCGTGGAGCAGACATTCAGCTGATGCAACTTCTTCACAGCCTTGCAACTCTCTGTACACGTGGCCCGCTTTGTTCGAGGTCCACTCTGCACCTGATGTGCCTACTCCAGGAACCCAGAAGCCAACAGCTATACGTCAGGACCCGGATGTACTTTCTGCCTCCAATCCCCAGCTCCCTTACCTTAAATGGGCACCTTACGCGCCACCCAGGTGTCCCAGGGTATATAGGTGCAGCCTCTTTGCTTCTGGGTAGGACTCTAGCAGACCCCAGACCTCTCGGATTGTGTAAATATAAAAACCTAAACATATGGACCAAGCAACCTACAACTCCATTCTTGGAAAAGGCACTCACTCCCCCTGCTGTCCAGGAAGGGAATCCCATTTTCCCCTCAGTATCACCAACTCCACAGCAGCTTCCTGGTTTCCCCCACAACCCCCAAGACTGACCTTTCTACAGTCAGGATATGGCCCTAGAATAATGTCATGCATCATTCATTATGCATGTTATGCAACGTTATGCAACAACTGTCCATGAGAGTATTAGATGCTCCATTTCCAGAATGTACTCATTTTCTGCTTGGTAATATATTGCCCCAAATGTATCCATATAGTAGCCTTGAAGGCTTTAACTTCTTTCTCTCAAGGCAGATTATGTCGCCCTGAGGAAACTTGTTCTTATGCCAACTAAGAAGTAATAGAAGACTGCAAAAAGCAAGAGACAGATTAGCCCAGCACAAAAGAAAAACACAGGATTCTTGGTCCCATAAACTATTCCGTTAAAAGCCTTGGTTAACCTCCTTGTTAATCAACATTGCTAGCTCATTAGCTTTAATACTGCTAGCATTGCTTATAGGTTTGTGTTTCATAAATAGCTCGTAAACTTTATCTCAAAATGTATCCAAGCATCTGCCTCATGGTATTTCTCGCATAGTACACCTTTGTAACCCGGCAGGAGCCAGAATCCGTGGTTTGACTCCCTCACTAAAAGCAGTGGGGACCTATGTACACTGAAAGAATTCACTGAGAGTAATAAGAGAGCAGACAGACTTGGAAAACATCTTTAGCAATGACAAATTGGATAAAGGCCTTATAACCAAAATCTACAATACCCTGAAAGCTTCCAAAAAGAGCAAAACTAAATGTCTACTGAGGAGGTAGGGCAAAGGAACTGAAGAGACGTTTCACAGAGGCAGGAATCAGAATGGCCAATAAATATGAGAAAATGTTCCTGATCATTAGCCATAAGAGAAATGCAAATCAAAACAACGAGATATCACCTAACACCCTCACGGATAGCCCAATTAAAAAAATTAGCAACAAGTGTGGAAGAGGCTGTGCAGGGATAGGAACTCTTATCCACTGCCAGTGGATGTGTCGGTTTGTCTAGCCACTAGGGAAATCAATTTGGAGATATCTAAAACAGATGGAAATTGGACTACCATATGACCCAACAATCCCCCGTACTGGGCATATACCCAGAAGAGGCAAGTAAGAATCCACGACCAGGCATCTATGACCCAATGTTCATCGCAGCACTGTTTATAATCACAAGGAGTTGGAAGCAGTCTAAATTTCTATCAACTGATGAGTGGATTAAAAAGCTGTGGTACATACATACAATAGAGTACTATGCATCGCTGAAAAGTAGTGATAAACATGTGAAGCACATCTCTGCATGGGAAGAACTGGAGAAAATTATGCTAAGTGAAGTTAGCCAAGTGCAAAAGGACATGTACAATTTGAGTCCGCTGAAGTAAGCTTAATAATAGTTTTTTTAAAAAATTGCAAAAGTGGCATTGGGAAAAATCTACAGTGTACAGATAATCCTGGGGGAAGGCCCAGGTACTACAGCTGGGACTATACCAAATCCAGGGTTACATATAGCCAACGAGGGTGGTACACTGGGATGTGGGAGGTCAGATGGTGTTAAGTAGAGAGGGAATGGGGTACTAACTCACCTAAAGGGAGTGTGTTTTTTAATAACTCCACAGGAAAACCAAACTTAAATAAGGTGCTCCAGAAGTGAATGCAGCATGAAAGGGAGTCGAGAACCAGTGGAGAGAGATGAGAGCACAACCCCAATTCTAACTACAGGGGTACCTGCCTCTCTCCCAGGGGAGTTTGCCTTCGAGGTCAGCACCGAAGCTTCATCTTGGGGAGAGAAATATACCTGACCAGAGTACATGAGAATAAATGAAGGGGGAGGAAGACAGAATGAAGTACATCCTGGCCCACCGAGCCTTCAGGACAATATTGCCACTAAGAAGTGCCGATACAAAGAGAGGACCATATGGCCAGCCCTCACTGACCCATGACATTTTGGGGTCAACAATGGAAGAACAGGGTCAGGATTATACACTGTCTGACCCAACCACACCAAAATACTAAGGGTGTACGACAGAACATGGAGCTCCAGATTGAGTACCAAAGATGTGCTTTGGGACCAGAGTATGGCACCTCATCCCACTCAACCAGGACACACTCCTGGAGGTCAACAAACAGACCTTAAACTATTTTTAGGTTTTTCTATTGTTGTTGTATTTTTGCATGTATGTCTATATATTGGATATTGGTTTTTTTTTTGTTTTCATTTTTTTTTGGTTGCTTCATTATGGGATGCCCATTTTTTGAGCATGTTATTTTCTCTACAAATCTATCTGGATAGGGTGGGCTGGATGGGTGGTCTGGGGGTGGGGGACAATGGGACTGATGCTACCAGGGTGGATGTAGGGGGAGGGCTGTTGGCTGATTCAGGAATGGGGGGAGTAGCATGTGGTTCAGGATTAGTGGCGGGGTGGTGTGGAAGGTTTGATAGGGATTGATTAAGACTAATATAACAGAAAATATTGAAACCCAAATTGAGGTTGAACATGATGGTGGGATGGGAGGAGGTACAGGGAAATAGAGAAAAGAACTGGGGAGTAAGGCGCTTTTATATAGGTTAAATACAGGCATATATATATAGATGCATATGACAATGGGGAAATAGATCAATATGCATATACTTACAGGCTTACATTTGACCTTCATCAGGTACTTCCTCAGAGCAAGAATATTTTATTCTATTAAATTGGCATTCCATGAAGTGCACCTCCCTGACATGATCACAGAAAACAAATGTGTGCATAAGCAAATGTGAAGAAAGCTGATGGTGCCTGGCTATCAAAACATGTAGCGTCTGGGGTCTAAGGCATGCAAGTTAACAAGGGGCCATCCAGCTCACAAACAACAAAGCCCACATGGAAGAAGCACTCCAGCTTATGGGACCAAGAGATGCCAAAGGGATCAATTATCAGATTTATAGAACTAGTAATCATAACATATGCTCACTTTCCTGATATGATCGCTGATGACAAATATGTGAATAAGCAAATGAGGTGAAGAAAGCTGATGGTACCTGGCTATCAAAAGATGTGCGTCTGGGGTCTTAAAGACTTGAAGGTAGATAAGTGGCCATCTAAGAAACGAGCCCATATAGAAGAAGCACAACAGCCTGTGTGACCATGAGGTGTCAAAGGGATCTATCTGGTATCAAGCATCAAAGACCTAAAAATTATAAATGGGGGAAAAATTGTTTTCATTCTTTTTTAGTAATCAATATACATAAAACCAAAATAAATTTAAAATAAAAATATAATTTTGGTACCAGATACATTTTAATTAAATGTATTTAATTAAATGCTATGTAGTTTTAAATGGGTTTAAATGTATTTAATTAAATGTTACAAAAACCTCGTGCTCCATGTTATAGGGTTAATCCAATTAGGTCAAGCATCTTTGTACACTTGCTGCCAGCATCATTTTAAAAATATTTTCTTCTTGAACCCTTTTATATCAGCCCTCCCTTCCCCATCCTACCACCCAGGATCCCTTGTTATTACATATTATTGCCATGTCTTACACCATCCACTGTAACCGTTCACTTACAATTCTGTTCATCATGCCCCTCAAATGGGAATATGTATATTCACCATGTGCTTCCCCTTCGCCTCTGCTCTCCACTCTCTTCCCATACCCTCAAGGAATCATGACTCCCATTATTCTTTCTGAAGGGTTTATCTATCTTGGATTTCATACAAATGAACATAATAAGTAGGTTAACAAGATTAATGAGGTAAAAAGAAGACCATACTAGTAAGGGGAGGAAATATTAAAGAACTAGAGGATAGTTGTGCTTTTCATCAATACTGTACTGCACCTACGACATGTCATCCTTCCTGTGTGGTCCTTCTGCGAGGCACAATCCCTCTTACAGGTGCATATTAGATCTCCACTTTGTCTATGCTCCTTCACATCAATTTGATGGTTTGTGAAGTTTTCTGGTTGCCCTTTTGAACCTGTAGGTAATGTAAGGTAAAAGCCAGTCTCCATGTTATCTTTCAACCCTCCATTTTTTTTTGGGGGGTGGGCATCACTGCCTCTGGTGGTCGTGGGCGCTACCCAGCGCTGCTCCTGAGAGCTGCCACCGCTGGATTTGAACTGCCAACCCTGTGTATCGCAGTCCCACACTCAACCACTTACACCACCGGGGCTCAGCCCCCATTTTTAAAAATTCAAGAAAGGACAAGTTATGGCTATTAGTGAGGATCAGTTCCATTTTGGGGGTTCACCATTTTATTGGGGAGCTCTTACAAGTCTTATAACAATTCTTCATTTAATTGTATCAAGCACACTTGTACATATGCTGTAACCACCATTACCCAAATATATTTTTTTACTTGAGTCTATGGTATCAGCACCTTTTTCCCCCTTCCTAACCCCCTCCTACCTTTGTGAATTCTTGATCACTTTATGTACTATTGTTATTTTGTATCTTATACCACTCATTGTGTACCTTCACCCACACTTTTGTTTTCAACCCCCCCTTGGGGGGTTCTATATATCCCACCTTGTGATGGGTTTCTCCTTGCTTCCCCTACCCCCATGATGTCACTCTTTCACTACTGTATCTGAGGAGTTTATCTGTGCTGGATTCCACATGTCCTGAGTTCTTATCTGTCCCAATGTGTGTTCTGCAGTCTAGCCAGATTTGTAAGAAAGATCAATCCGTAGACATTTGTATTTGTTATACTAAAAACTTTCACTTATAACAAACTCATTCACTTAACCTTTCTCAACTTTTCTCCACAGAACTTTCAAGATTCTTTTTCATCCCAATTAGATACTTTTCTCTGAATGTCTGCAACTTATGCTGACCTTAGGCAACTTACAGCGTTCATTTAAATTCTTTTCTCTTGATAATTTTTTTTGGGGGGCATCACTGCCCTCTGGTGGTCGTGGGAGCTACCCAGCCTTGTTCCTGGAGAACTGCTGCTGGATTTGAACCGCCAAGTCAATGGGTCACAGTCCTGCACTCAACCACTACACCACCGGGGCTCAGCCTCTTGCTAACTTTTACATTGCAATCATAGCAATCACTGAGTGCCAAAATTCTATCACTTTTAACCAAGCATTAGAAAAGAGCTCAGTTTGTCTTAGTGGTAATTCCTTATGTTTCTGACTTAGAAACTCCAAGTTTCAAGGCTTAAGCAGCTGCTCGTAAAGAAGGGGGAGGAGCAGGGGCCTCCTCCAACTGAAAGAGTTACGTATGTTCAGCCTTTCTGCTCGGGTTTTGCTTTTTAAAGAGGAGTCTTAAGCTTTAGGTAGGTTCACATGAGAAAGTACCTTTCTGTTTAGTACTGATATCCCTTGGAGCTTGAATTGGCTTTGCTTGGAATAGATGCATTCACAGTCTCAATCCACAGACTTTCACAGCTCAGGCAGGTTTCTTTTTTTTTCTCTTTTTTTTGGTTTTAGTTTTGTTTTTTTGGGGTATCACTGCCCTCTGGTGGCAATGGGAGGCCCAGCCTTGCTCCTGGAGAGCTGCTGCTGGATTTGAACTGCCAGCCCTGTGGGCCGCAGTCCTGCACTCAACCACTACGCCACCAGGGCTCAGCCTCAGTCAGGTTTCTTAATGAATGTATAAACAATGGACCATCAACTCAATACATCAATTCAAACGGTGGTATCTTTAAGACAGAATAGGAAGAGACTCTACTTCTTCTAATAGCTATAACAGTGGTGAAAGTCACCTGAGCTTTTAATGAGTAAGAAATCCCATCTTGCACATGGAATTATGGCCTCGTCTACAATTTCACCTAAGTACAATAAAGATTTGTTCTAATTGTGGCACTCTGATATACACTTTCACACATGATCGCGGAAGACAAGATGGGTGCAAGTGCAAATGTGATGAAGATAGCTGATGGTGCCCAGCTACCGAAAAATAGTGTGTCTGGGGTCTTACAGCCTTAGAGTCAAACAAGCAGTCATTGAGAAAGGAAGCAACAAAGCTCACATTGAAGAAGCACACCAGTATGTGTCATCATGAGGTGTTGAAGGGAATAGGCAACAGAAGTCAAAAAACATGCAATCAATTTTATGTGAAGGGATGTGGACATAATGGAGACCCAAAACGCACCTGCAAGACAACCGGAGAGCTCCTCCCAGAGGGGTTGCTTGTGGGGATGAGGAATTCAGGCTGCAATGTAACATGGATGAAAACATGACTATCCTCTGATTCTTTGATATTTCCTCCCCTTACTATTAAGATTTATGTTTCACCTCAGTACTGTTAGTTCATGTGTATGATTAAGATCTTTCAATGCAGGAATGCAAGGATGGATGACCCTTCAGAAATAGAAACAGGAATAATGATTCCCTGAGGATCTGGAAAGATGGCAGTGGGGGAACTGATAGAAATGATGGCTGTTTAAACACACTCAAGGGGCATGAATGACAAAATTTTAGGTGAATGGATATATTGGGTGTATATATACTCTCTCTCTATATATATACTCTATATATACTCTATATATAGGGAGCATAGAATGATATATTGGGGAGAAGGGAGGGAATGAATAAAGGGAGTTTTAAAAGAGTTCATGAAGAGATAAGGTTTTGAAACTGATTGTGGTAGCAACTGTACAATTATGCTTGATCTACTTGAATTATAGGATGCTAAGACATCTTTAAGTGCTCTCAATAAAGTTATGAGTTTAAAAAAAATCCCTACCTAAACATGAAGTATTTGACTCAGGAATAATTAAAAACTGACCTGAGACAAAAGACTCTTCCCAGGTGCAGGACAGAGGTGTGAGAAACCTCTTACTTGGCAGCCAATCAATGTCAACAACATCGAGTTAGGGGGATGTTAAATGACCACCCAAGGATTCTAGAACCAAATTTCCAGCTTGTGTCCACAGAACGGCAGATGGACTTACTGGCAATGTCCACATATACCCATGCCTCCTCTAGTTTGATATCAATAGTGCTGCCAGAAGGAGTTAGAGAGCCAGGGCCCTATCAGTCAACACAATCTATTGCCACCAAGACTCACTTGGGGGGGCTCATGAAGTTGGTGTCCTAGAACCCCACACTGGAAACAGGTGGGTGGAAGCTACCCTCTCACGTGTGTGTGTGTGTGTGTGTGTGTGTGTTGGAGGGGAATTGGGATCGTGTTGGATGGGCAGAACCTTTACATTGTGGAGACCTCTGGCTGACACTGGCTGCAAAAGCAACTCCCAACATTTTTACCCCTTTGGAGTTCTTTCATTTCAACCACAGACATTTCTGTTTTCCGTAGATGTCTGCAGTAGAAAGATTAATTTAAAAAAGTATCTGGAAAACGCTCCAATCAGGTGTCTCTGGATCAATATTGGTGAATTTCTGAATCGGTTTTGGAACACTGCCGGGCTCTCATCCTTGTTCTGGATTACTCCAGCGCTTAGTGACTCACTCACTGTCTGAACCCGAATTTCTTGCATTCCTTCTATGAAACAGGTTTGTGACATCATCAAGCTGCCCTCTCTCCTTCCTCTGCCAGACTGCCTTGATGATTCTGGTTGGGGTTTTGCTCTGGGACCCCAGTGGCTCCATCCACTGAATTTGCATTGATGGCATGGGTACGATCAACTCTGTGCCCAGCAGCCTGCACAAAGAATGCTGCAACAAGGTAGGGGGACCATGAGGTCTTTTCACGTTTACTCAGAAAGGGTCACCACGTGCTGACATTTACCAGTAAAATTACTCCGGGTCATCAGAAATGCTGCCCATTTTATCTGTGCAAGTTTTGAAATCTCTCATCCTCAAAGGAACAGGTACTTTCATGGTATTTCAATTACTCTGTGCCCTTTCTTGGGTGGGGGTGGTATTTTCATGGCTAGTGGGAGCAAAGGAACGTGGAGGCTGGGGTGGGCAGTGATCATATCTGGTGGTGAAATCTCGGCGGGTGCTGGAGTGGGAGCAAGGTTGGGTATACTGGGATGTATAGGGGAAGCAATGTCTTTTCCTTTGGTCCATATAGAATAGGTGGACCTGGGGTCTCTAGGCAATTTAGGCCTCACTTTTTGAAGCTTGGCTCCTTTGTCTGAATCAGGTGGGGGAGGGCTGTAGGGCCAAGAAACCAGGACTGCTGTTTCGCCTACTCCACCAAAGTGTGGTGCGGGAGTCGTTCACGGGACATATACATAAGTGTTCACAGGGTCTGGCTCCCAGTCACCACTGAGCATACACTTTGTGCGACGGACCTGTCCAGAGATACCAGAGCAGACCAGTTTACCCCAGGGAGGGTCCCGTCTAGTGCACAGACCCTTCTCGGTATTCCTGGTTTTCCCTACATAGACCCCTTATTGGAATTTCTCAACACAACTTGGAGAGGAGCCATTTGTGCAGATAGCCCAGGCCTGGCCAATCCTCTCAGGAGGATTTTCAGGTGCTTCTTGGAGAGTCCTTCGAAACCATGTGGACCAGAGTGCACTGCACACTGGCAGTGAGGGTCTTTTTGGAGTCCAGTGAGGATTGCCCATGGTGGGCGCAGGTCTCACACTTGCCCCACATTCAGGGAGCACTGCGAGCTCCCTGTGTGCTAGGCTCCCCCTCTCCTCCGCTTCCTGTGCAGATTTGGGGCCGGGTGCGCCAGCGTGCTAGTCTTCCGCCTGGGCAAGCCCGGTGGTTGGGAGTGGATCAGCCTCCGGTCCTATGGACCAGAAATGAGGGACTCTAGGCCTGCACCCTTACCAGGGTTCAGAAAGAGAGCACTAGCCCTTCGTGCACCGGTGGGGGTCTCTTAGGACTTGGGAGGAGAGGGGGACTGTGGCAGGTCTCTGCCCCGGAGAGGAAGCATGCAGCAGTCAGCCGCAGGGGCGTCCCCAGCCGCAGGGGCGTCCCCAGCTTCCGGGGCAGCAACAGCGCAGTGGCTGGTCCTTTAAGTACATAGAAGGGGAGATTCCTGGCCAATGCACCAGAAAGGTTCCCAGTGGGGCTCTGAAGGTGGTGCCCACACAAGCGGGTTCCAAGAAAAGAACCTTCCTGTACCTGCACGTGGCTCGGTGGATGATATCCAGAGAGGGGGCCTGTGGGCCTGGGAGCATCTCAGCCAGGAGCTGGGGGATCCACGGGGAGGTCTGTGCTTGCTGAGGGGCGGGCAGTTACCCAGAGTTGGGCGGGCAGGGCTGGCCAGCAGATAGCAAGGGGGTCACAGAAGCAGGAGGAGGTGGGGGTCATCATTTGCTCCCCACATTCCACACATTTATGCTTCGTCTCTGCCTTAAAGGCAACCACCATCCGCAGGCAAGCTGGGGTTCTAGCCATTTCTGAGGAAATCAACTCTTCCTACTGGCTACTTCCAGGGCTTTTAAAACTGGAGTGTCCCTGAGTCTCGTGACTCCTGTGACACTGCAGTGTGATGGCCTCTGCCTGCTGGCCAGGAGAAAGGGTGAGGGAATGCCAAGCTGTGTGTATGGGGGCAGCAGTGCCGGAAAGGCCATCAGCAAGGCTGGGTCCTCAACCAGCACCTGGTGAAGTGCACTTGCTCTTCGTTCCTGCTTCCGCTGTCTAACCCATGTGGTTGAAGCAGAGCAGTGGGTTGTGGCAGTAGTGGGCTGAGCCCCGGTGGCGCAGTGGTTGAGTGCAGGACTGTGGCCCACTGGGCTGGCGGTTCAAATCCAGCAGCAGGAGCAGCTCCCCAGGAGCAAGGCTGGGCCTCCAACTTCCATCAGTGGGCAGGAGTGATGCCCACAAAAACAAAAGAACCTAAATCGCTTTTACGAAGACTTTTCTCTACTCTTTGCTGAACATGAGTTTAGACAGGGGCTACTGGATGTGTATCAAATATTGTGCACTACTAGAAAAACAAACCGATCTGTCCTGGAAGAAGTAATGGCCAGAGTGTTCCTGAGAGGCAAGGGAGGGCAAGACTTACAGACTTTAGGTATGTTATCACAGGAGACCACAGCGCCCTGAAGGACATCGTGCTTGATAAAGTACAGGGGTAGCGACAAGGAGGAATCAAGGTGAATTGACCTTGTAACGTCAACAATGGACTCAAGCATTGGAACAGTGGCGGAGCAGACCTGATGACACCTAACACCCTCCTCCACCCCCACCCCCCTAGTTAAAAACACCCTATTTCTATTGATTCACATCTGGATCCACTTGATGGCGGTGGGTGGCCACTCACTAGATTCTGACCACAATGATCCCCTAGGGCAGGGTGGCTTCCGTGGCCATCAGTCTTTACAGGTACAGGCAGACTCGTCATGGACTAGCACGTCACCCACTAGGTTATCTGTGTTCCCTGCTAACCCAGCAAAGCCCTCCTGGGACAGTTCCCCTTGCTTCTGTTTTCTTCCGTACTGACACCGGAGCACTGACAAACGTGCTGCTTGCAAGGTCGGAGTCACATAAACCTCAGGATGATTAAAGTATGTGGCCTAAAAAACATACAACCTTTAAAAAATGATTCTGGTACATATAAAAGAGCATGCAAAGAAAACTTTGCTCCATATTGAAAGAATGGAAATTAGTAAGAATCAAAAAGCAAAACTATCCACATAAGAGAGCCTATTGAGATGGGAAATAAAAGCCCCCAACTAACTTTTATGCGTAATTCGGGCCAGACCCACTGGTGTGCATAGGGTGACTGCATTTCAGTAGTGCTTGAGCATTCCTAAGCATTGAATCATGCTAGTGGCTAAAAGAAATAAAGGAAATCAAATGCCGAGCGAAAGAAGTGAGAGAAAGAATGACAAAGTACACTTAAGGAAAGCAAAAAAAAGAGGACATTTATTAGGGTGGAAATAATTAGAAAACAAGAGTGATAGAGACATTCAGGGCAAAACACTTTGGGAAAACACGCTTTTTAAACACCAGGCGAACTATTAGCTATCGTAATAAAGAAGTAAGTATGATACACAAATAAGGAATACGAAGGGAGGAAGAGAGAATTCTGATGCACTGTGGGCAAATGAGTGTGGGCAAATTCAGGGAAGGCCATTTGTGAGAGAAAAATCTACCTGTACTAATGAACATAGAAAGTGCTAAAAGTTTGTCCAAGTTCTTCTCAACCATCCACCAAGCCAGTGTCACTGAAATGATTAAAGTATTGCTTAAACTGACCCAGAGCACAGAAAAAACAAAAAAAAGGAACTTTCCAAATTCTTTTTAGGACATCAAATAAAATTGGTAACAAAGCTCCTCAGAGATCAGAAATGAGAACAGATGATAAGGACGCAAATATCCTAGATATGATACACAATTTAGCAAATAACACATCATGACCAACCAAGTGGAGTTAATTTCAGGAATTAAGGGTAGTTCATTATAAAATATACTCATATTAAGACTTAAGGAAAAAAAGTATATTATCTCTGTAGATGGTGAAAAAGTTTTTGGTTAAAGTTAACATGCATTCTTAATTTTTCTTAAAATTAGTACTCATTCTTCACCATGAAACTATCTTCATCTCAGTTCATTATAACCAGTGCTTTTTAACATTATCTAGGAAGAACAAGACAATCACTTCCCAAACTTACTTGGCTCTCACCCCCTTTTCAGCCATTTAAAACACCTGTATTAGCCCATAATCCAGGATAGAGTGTACCGTATATACTCGTGCATAAGTCAAGTCTTTCAGCACATTTTTAATGCAGTTTTGTGGTAAAATTAGATGCCTCAGCTGATATTCGAGTATATATGGTAGGTATCTGCTTTTGCAGTCCCCCAACCCCATCATGCCAGCCTCCCCCCTCCAACCCCCTGGTGGGGGGCAGGTCTCACTCACTTTGAGAAACGTGGCAGTAGACAATGCGATTAAGGCAAAAGAAGGCATCTGAATTGGAATGAAAGTTATGTCATCTGCAAATGACAAAACTGTGGAACTGGAAAATTAAACTGGAAACTAAATGATAAGAAAATGGAGTTAGGTGGCTGGTACCAAATCAGCATAAATAATTAGCTTTCCTAGATACTAAGCTAGGTGTATTATATACAGAAACTATATTAGAAAGGATTTAACGTATCAAAAAAATTCTATGAATAAACATTTACAACAATATCAAATTTCCATAACCTACAAATTTAAAGCTGCCCAAAAGAACACTATCACTGAATTTTGTTTTGTGGAACTCAGCAAGCTACATCTAAAGTTCAAGTTAAAAAATAAAGAGTATGTCAAATATTGTCAAGGGAGAGCTATTAGAGCATTACCAGACTGGTACTGGGAGACAGATGGCCTGAACAGTAGATCTAGAAACACTCAAATGTGGTAGAAACACTCATTACATAATAAAAATGTCACTACAAATTAGTATGCAAAGAATGGGTTATTTACTAAGAACTTTTGAGATAACTAGGTGGCAACTACCTAAAAAAAGTCAAATGCTAAATTTAAGATGAGTCGATGCTTTAAATATGAAAACCAAGTAACAGAAATACTCAACTTTAAGTACTTAGTTACCGTTTTTCCCTGGAAAAAAACAGTGCAGTACACTATGTAGTATATTGCTATCAATGGATATATCTATGTTTACCTATGCTCCATAGGGATATTCCAGAATTTGGCATTTGTTTCCTTAAAGGAAACTAAAAAGCTAAGTGCTAGCAAGAGGTAAGAGGCGTTTTAACTGTTGGAACCAGAATGTATTAACTAAAAAGTCAACTACAGTTAATAAAGGAAGGCCTCCCCAATCTCTTCTATATAGGGTAGCGTATTATTAGAACCTAAAAAATATGAACGTAGAAAACAGAATTCTGCCAGAATCTTTCTTAGGGGTTGATGCTGACAGAGAGCAGCCCCATAGATCGGGGTAACACGGCCTCCAGGGAGTTTCCCAGACAAACTCTTTGTTTTTGTTTTTTTTTGGGGGGGGGGGCGGGGAGGGCACCAGACAAACTCTTCAGGGGAGTAGAAAGCCCCATCTTCTCTGAGAGTGGCTGGTGGCTTCAAAGTGCCCTTGCAGGAGCAGCCCACTGGGTAACCACTACACCATCAGGACTCCTTTCTGCAACTCAGATGCACAGTGGGCAGAGTTCGTGCATGCGAGAAGACACATCCCTGAAAGAGGCCGTGTCCTCAAGGGCCAACTCCGCCCGGATCCTGAGCAGAAGCTCCTCTGGCTGGAGGAAGAAGCGAAGGTCTTCTCTTGGCCCTGCAGCTTTTCTTCTGGGTTTTCTGCATATTTTATGGACAAAATTTGTACAAGCACCCAAATCTAATAAAGAGGGAGCAAATGTGACTTAGAAAGTACCTCGAGGCAATATAAAAAAAAGTCATTTTAATCTTTGATACATATTAAAACATTTTAGTCAGGCTTCCTGACGGGCATAACACAACAAATACACAAGACTTCAAACATGCTTTTAAAATGACATTCAGCAAAGTACTTAAAATTTAATAAATAGCAATAATCTCACACAAATACATTTTTCGTACTCAACCATTAGGCTACTAAAACAGACAACTACGGAATAAATAAATAGGAATCGACAATACAAAAAAATATGCCGAGCTTTGCAATTCACTCTACTTTAAAAAAGGGGGGCATGATCTGAATTCTCGCTTTGCGTTTTCTTCCTCCATTAGGTTAAGCAGCCCCCCACCCAAATGAAATTATCGCAGTAAAAAAAAAATCACTTTCTTACAATAATGCAGTCTTTAAATACAACAAATAAATATGAAACCAGCAAAGCAATTTAAAGTTGTAATAAAAAATGCAGCCCCTTCCCCCAAAGCTATGGAAATATAGTTGTTGTGGTAGCAAATAATAGTATTTAAAGTGATAGTGCATGGGCACTGAACGCAGCTGAGAGCTTGAAAAGATTGTAGTGCAAATCCCTAGGGTCCAATCCAAGCATTACCCTTTATCAGGGAAAGACATTGCCAGTTGAAACTTATCTTGTACAGGCTTTGTACATATGTTATAAAGTTTAAGATTAATGCATAGTAGAATATCTTCATCCACTTAATCCAGTCTCAAAGTAGAGGTGAAAAAAAGAAATGACTTGGGATTTTGCCATTTGTTTTGTACCATATTAGAGTATGAAAGTCAACATTAAAAAATCTATAAAAGGAGTTTGTTGTTGCCAATAATTTCTCTATCTAAATTTCACATCACTGCATATTAAACATAAGAGAAAAATATTTAGAGGAAGGTATTTTCTTCCTTTGACAGGTTCAGATTATGATGAAATCCCATAATATTTAGACACATGTGATATAAATAAGAACACAGGTGAGTATAGGGTGTGTTTTTTTTATGTCTGCTTTTGTACATTAACCACATTAACATCTAGTGGATTAAGTTTCAGGATGTGTTGGCAAAAGCAATAGAGGGTTCAATTAAAAGAAGATACTGTATTGTATAAACCAATCTTTGAACACAGAATGAACTGACAAACGAATTTCAGCAGCCGCATTTCTACTGTGAGCTATAGTACCAGGATAAAACCGTGTGAAACAAATGGGAGAACATAACTGAACAACATGACCCATAATGATCTGTAGCTGCTAAAATGGTAAACCCTAACCGTTTAGAGAGTTACGAGGAGTACTTAATTCAACCATGCAGGCTAACACATCCGAATAAGAAATCACCCTGCACCTTTTTTTTTTCAAAAACAAAAACCAGTTTTCATTGTAAAGTTATAAAACAATGAAATATTGCTCCAACTTGTACACAGTCTCTCTCATCTGATTCACCCCTAGCAAAGTAGCAAAGCCTCATCATCACTAGTTTCATTTTTCAGTGTTGCTTCCAAGCACGTGTCTGGGATCTGGGCAGTGTGGACCATACCACAGCGCTCACAGGGGCCATCTCGACTCCTGGGCCGCCCTCCTGGGTTGGTCGCAGTAAACGGTGGTCTAAACCCTTGTCCTTGATCTGGGGCCAGATCAAGAAGCGGTCTGGAGCAGTCATTCACATCCAGGTCCGAAGCTCCATCGGAAATCGGAATTAGCATTTCCACATCGTCATCCTCTTCTCTTCCATTCACCCCGTTATCAAGTTGTCTCAAAGGGCTTTGGTTCTGATTGACCGCGGAGCTTGAGCGCCCTAACGTGAAACGTACCCAGCGGAGCCCCTGAGTCATACGGCTGAGCGCACTTGCAAACTGGTGGCGCGCGGGGCTGACACTCGGGGCTTCCACGCCCGTCCCTTCCCGGGCGGCGTCTGTGTGGCCGCCGCGGGCACTCTGCGTGGAGGACCCTGCACACGCCCCCACGGGGGCTTCCACAGCCGAGGTGGGCGGGACTTTCTGGGGCAGAGGCGCTGCGACGCCCCCCGACGCTCCTGCGGTGTCTCTTCGCTCATGCTCTGTGTCCGTGTCGTCAGACTCCACGGAAAACAAACTCCGGTGAGAGCTGTTCCGTTCAGGCTCTCTGCTGGTGTTCTGGCCAGGGACCACCTCATCGCCGTCTGCCGACACCAAGGCCAACGAGCCTGAGTGACGGGATCTTGCGAAATTAAAAAGACGGTTCCAGATGTTGCTGGATCTGCCCGCCATGGGCAGCCTGATGGAAGTGAATCCGAGCTGGGACCGGACAGCGAGCCTCAGGTTTTCCAAAACCGAAGCCTGGAAAGAAAGCAAAGAGCTTGAGAGGGCAGACAAGGCACAGGGGCGAACAACGTGCTTCTTTGAGAAGGTGTCATGGTAACGATTCCATTTCCCATTATTGTTGGGGCCCGGCGCGAGCGGGTCCGTTCTTTACCTGCAGAGGCTCTGGGAGGCTGGCGTATGATCTCAACCACTGCGCACACCGTGTTCTCAAGATTTTTCTGACACTTCACTTTGAACACACAAACTTTCAGTATTTTTAAAGTCACTGATAAGATCCATTTTGTTTTAAAACCTCACATCTATTCCCCCCTACTCCATAAGCCAATTCTAAAAGTAAACCAAGGCTAGAAAACAAATGTGGTGGTCATGTATCCATGTCAATTTCATGATTGAGATGTAGGGGTGGGGTCTGGCCTGTTGATCTGGAGCTAGCCATAGAGAAGCCAATGAGTCCTCTATGTGGGCATGGCTTTCTCCTGAGAATTCTGGGAGATCTCACGGCATTTCCCAATTGGAGAAGAGAGACTTGAATCTCAGTTTCTGAGAGCCAGTCTCCGAGATGATGAACTACTGATAAGCTAAGATGTCGGCTTCCGAGGAACCAGAAGAGCCGAAGGAGAAGGCACATGGCTTTATCCTGGTGGAACCAGGTATCTGAAGCCGGAAAAGTCAGAGACACCCCTGCCAGTGCTGAGGTGTTTCTACCACCAATGGCTACTGCTGATAGACCCTGAGCCCTGGAAACAAGGAGCCATGCAGGGACCCCTGCCAGCGCTGGGTCTCTGCACCCACTGGCCTGTGACTTCATGAGTTGAAGGAGACTTTATAGACTGGTATTGGACATACGGGTTAATATTAGACTTAGGACTTTGAACTGGACTGGATTGGGATGCTTTCTCAATGTTCCATTCCTCTTGTATGTAAACCTTTCCCTCATATCCACATGCATGTCTTTGAATTTGTTTCTCAGTCTACCCGGACTAACACAACAAAGTTAATAGAAACTTCCAGGAAGGTAACACAACTGAGAAAATCTGGCCCTTTATTTTCTTATAAACACAAGAGCAAATCAGACTTAATTAACATGGCTGAAATTACGTCTAAAACATGTGCAGAATATATGTCACATTGACTCTTTAGAATTTTTTGAATTGACTAGATACTAAGGAATAATTTACATGGTCAAATAAAAAGAAATTACTTTTTAGGAGATAAAATATAATTAAAAAAGACAACTTACACCCCAAACCAAAGTCAAACAAATTGCCATTGAGTTTTGGTTTGTTTTGGTAAAAGAATACAGAAATCAAAATCAAACTTGGTAAACTAAACAAATGAAGTGGTTTATTTTGAAACATTTGTATTCTCTATCAATCTTTAGCTACTGAGATTTCATTTTCTACAGCTTATTATAAAGCATAACGTATCTTTATCCTTAAGCATAAATTATTCTCAGTAATACTTGAAAAATGATTTTTAATTGGTAGACATAGGAAATTTATCATCTATATTCTTTATTCCACAGCAGCAATTCTTAACCCAGGGGTAGCGACCCCTTTGGAGGTCAAATGACCCTTTCACAGGGGTCCCCTAACCTACAACTTATTTCTGATGGTCTTAGGAACTCAGACAGCGCTCCTCTGTCTCCAGGCAGGTCCACCCACATGCAGATACACCCACATCCGAGATCACCACAACACAAGGGACTTATTAAAGGGTTAGGGCATTAGGAAGGTTGAGAACCACTGTTCAGCATTTATAAAAGTAAAAACAAATCCTTAGGCGCCACCTAGTGGCTATAAAAAGCAGTATTAAAAGTTGAAACAAAGTTCTCATTGTGGCATTTAGAATTTGAAGTGAAACAGGCCTGTAAAACACCGATGATGGATTGCTATTTTCCATACCAAACAATGACAACAGAACAATGTAGTATTATAACAATATGAAGTCTCAATTGAGGCTTTCCTATTTTGCACACAAAATCCAACTAGTATACCATGTAGATTTATTTAGTTGGCAAATTACATTCGGGGAAATGTTTCTAAAATACAAATGCTTTCCAAAGATTTACTAAAAATTCCCAAGGAAACTCCTAAAATGTCCCTTGGTCACCTCTGTCTCTTGCCTTTCCCCTCACATAACAAGAGCAAGGACAACAGGGGACAAGGAATATTGCTAGCACAGTTCTCCACCCTCTTTGTGATTCAAATTTGCTGCCATCAACTCGATTCTGACTCAGAGTGACCTGTGGGACAGGGTAAAACTGCCTTTGTGGGTTTCCTAGACTGTAACTCTATGGGAGTAGAAGGCCCGTCTTTCTCCTGCAGAGAAGCAGGTGGGTTTGAACTGCTGTCCTTGTGGATCACAGACCCAACATGCAACCACTTCGTCACCACGCCTGTAACTACCACTGCATTAATTGTGATTTCCAAGTAAGCCTTTGGAACAGAATCCTTGGAAAGATAAGAAACCACTATCACAGGGACATTACTTAACTGGGTCTGAGTAAAGTACAAAATGTCAGTAGTAATAAGTTTATATACAGTACATAAAGATTTCCTATACAGATATGTTCCGTTTTGATAGGCCACTAATGACCAAGGGCCATGAGTTGGAAATGACTGGATGGTAACTAATATAAACAATCATAAGTTTGGGGAAAAAAAGAAAAAAGTGGCCACACCCATTGTGTACTTCTCCAAGGATATATATATGGTCCTTTGAACTTCTCTAAGGCTGTGCTTGGTTATCAACACTTAGCTCCAAAGCTACATTATTAATCTGGTAACAGGCACCCAAGAGGATCTTCTTGGGTGTTATGACACATCAAGATCATCAATGCCTTCAACATACTTAACCAGGACTTCACCTATACTGTTAGAGTGAGGTGATGGTCTCTAATATCCAGTCTGTTCATTAAAAGATGGGTACGTTTACATTATAATCTAGGAAGGTGTCTCATCAATGTTTTAAATATTTTATATGCTTCAGTTTCAAGAGCAGAAATTATCTGCATTTTGAAATGATAAACAGAACACAGAGAAATTTGATTTACCAAAAATTGCAAACATAAGTATAATCTCATTAACTGCATAAGAAGCTTTGTGTAGAAGCAGATTTCTCTCCTTAAGAATTAAATTGTAATCCTTGGAAGCAGGGAAGTCAAAGAGAACCTGGGATGGGGCTGGGATGACGGAATTGACCAGGTGGTCTCAATCCTTAGGAGACAAACCGTGGACATAGTAGGGCCAACAATATAAGGTTTTTTCTATTTCATATACAAAACTCAACCAGCAGATCCTTCTAAATTATTAATTTGCAAATCAAATTCAAAGAACTATTTTTAAAATAAGAGAATTATCTTACTAGAGATTTTCTAAGAGACTCAAGGTGACAGATAGTAACCAGAATTCATACTCAAAAGGCTTCTCATTCTAACAGGAATTAAATCACTGGTAAAATAATGCTATAAATTTTTCCTTAATAACAAACAATGTTGAATCTACATTTTAAATATGCTTAAAATCATCCTGGGCAGTTTAAACATTAAGGATTTTTTTTTTTTTTAATGGCAGAGAAGTTTAAAGAAGTTTAATGAAAAGAGAACTCTAGGGCTGAGCCCCGGTGGTGTAGTGATTGTGCACGGGACTTCAGCCCACAGGGATGGAGGTTCAGTTCCAGCAGCAGCTCCACAGGAGCAAAGGCTGGGCTTCCTACTCCCACCACCAGAGGGCAGTGATGCCCCGCCCCCCCAAAAAGAGAACTTTAATGCATGACTTCAGTTGCCCTTTCAAGAAAATTTTCTTTAACTGCATTTTCTTTCAAATCAAGTAGAATAACTTTTACTTATAAGTGGTTGGTGAGCTAGGCTAGTGTGTTACTAATATTCTATTAACTTTTTGCTTTTTGTTTTTTATTCTATTAGTTTTAATACTCATCTTCTTAATGTTTAAGCTCAAGTAAAAAATGATTTTCACACTTCTAAAAAATCAAAAAAACCTTTACATCCACATTTTAATGCCCTAAAAACAGTAAAATGTGTACAAATCACATAACCAAACTATAAATAAAGAACAAAGGTATACTTTTGCTATATCACATGCTAATCTACATTAAAAAGCTTAATTTAAAATCCTTCCTATATTTAATACTTCTTGCAAAAACACTCACACAGTCCAGGGCCCAGAGTTTATCACAAAGAAGTATAGATTACATTTTAAGAAGTACTGAAATAGGATAGGTAGCAACATACCTGATTAGGTGAACAAACAGGAAAATCTTCAACTGGTGGAATTAAGCCCTGAGCAATCAATTGTCCATAAGAGGGGGGAGCTTCTCTTCTTAACAATTCTGCTTCAACCCTGGACAGCTGGGTTTCAAATGACCTTTAAGAGTAGGTGGGAAATAAAAAGGTTAAAAGAATAAAAAAAGGAAAGACAAATAAAGGAGGTATTTTAAATTACTAACCATTCTAAACCACATGAAATTTGAGTAGATTTGAACTATTTTTTAAAACCCATTCAACAGATAAATCCCAATATAGAAGCAGTGACAATCCTCACCCATGAGGACATACCACCTCATCTTAATATTTCCAGTATAGAAGCAGTGACAATCCTCAGGAAATATTAAGATGAGTCAGTCTGTCCTCATGGGACTCCACAGTGGCAGAGGCCTGGATTACTATGTTTAAGTAAGCTGGGAATACCAAGAAAGGTGAGAAACAAAAATCCGGTATTTCTAAACTTCTATAGCCATGGGGGGCAGGGGGAGGGGGAGGAAGCCCACGGGGACACTCCAGACTCCAGATGAATGCATTGAGGCTCTTAAATGACACTTTATTCAAGTACAACTCAGTTATTTCCCAAGTAGGGCAAAGAGTCAAAAAAACGAGACACGGATACACTTTCTTGAATGGCTGGTTCTTAAATTCAAGACCTCTGACCCTTCACTACACTGGCAGGTTGCAATGTGGTGCAAGGTTTCCTTGGCGAGCTATATGTGTCCAAAGGAAATGTGGGGCACTGATTATTTTGGTACTGCACACCTGTGGGCATCTGTCTTAACCACCTGATACTGGAAGCCTCTTTTCCTATCTTAATATGTAACTGCTGAAATTGAAGTTCATTGTCTTCACAACTCCTACCCCTAGGGGACCTTTCTGCCATACACTTCTCTCAGGCTCATCCATCCTTCACCACCCTGAAGGTCAATTCTGACAGTGGGACTCCCCTTCTGGAAAACGTCCTGACTGGCTAACCACGTCTTGCTGAACCCAGAAGAGATCTCCAGCACAGCTCAGAGAGCCACTGGACGCCAGTCTCGTACTCCAGTCTCACGGTCTATTGTCCTGCGTAAGTACTTCAAATCCTCCATGTGTGTACTCCAAACAATAGGGGGAGGCCTATTTCTATTTATTTCACCCAGCCTATTTCCCTCCCTCCAAACTCCCTTTCCTTACGACCTTCAATTACAATTTCAAGGTACAGTTCAACCGGTACGCCGTCCATGAAAGTTTTCACAGTCCTCCACCAGGTCAGCGCACTTCTGAGTTTATAACAATTTATTTTCTAATTCCCAGTGCACTTACATTTCTGCCTATTATTTTTTGCCTTAACCCATTCTGCAATTCATTCCACCAAATTTCAAACTCCTTGTGAGATTACTATGCCTTCTGTCTGAAATCAGTGAATTAATACTTTCGAAATGACAACTTTCGAAAATGACAACTCATGAGCTACAGCTCGTAATTTTATTATAAATCAAGATTAACACGTACACCAAACCAACAGTCATCCTCTAAGTAGTTATTAGTTTTTCCCACAAGTTTCACATATTCTAAGAGCTATTTATGCATTTTTAGTGGCAAGCTGTTGAACTAGCCTGCTAAGCGTGTCAGTGTTTGGGGTCCTGCTTTCCCGTGGGGACCAGCACCCTGGGGGCGCGGCCTGGGTATAGCACCCTGGGTACTGACCTGCGCTCAAACATTCTCAGGGAGTAGAGCTTGCAGGTACAGCCCAGTGCAATGACGAGCAGCAGGCCGCAGATCAGGCTCCCGATGACGGCTGCAGTTATGACTCTGGTAGGCACAATGACCGGGCAGTTCTCCTCATCGCTGCCGTCCCCACAGTCATCTTGAGAATCACACACCCAGCTTTCAAACACGCAGCGGTTGTTTTTACAGTGGAAATTTCCTGGCTGGCAGAAAAAGCAGTTTTTCTCATCAGAGCCATTCGGGCAGTGGTTCTGGTAGTTGCAGCGGTCGGAGCGAGGGTAACAGACCCCGTTGCGGGAGCAGGGGAATTCTTCCTTTTGGCACATGGTGCAGTTGACTTCATCCCTTCCATTTGGGCAATGCCAGTAGCCGTCACAGCGCTGCTGCTCCGTGTAGCAGCCCCAGTTTCCTCCACAGGGTATTTCCCAGGGCAGGCAGAAGCCATCCACCTGGTAAGTCGCATTAAAGCCTCGTGCAGCATTCACTTTATCGGCGCAAAAATGTACCCTGATCTGCCCCGAAGAAGACACAACTGTCAGAGGTGCGTGAGAGTCAAAAGCCGTGAGCACGCGCAACAGTCTGTGCGGATTCTCCTCCAGCCCATCATAGATCTTGACATAGTCACCATAACCAGTACCGTCAAGCTTAAAGTCGGTGAAGCGTAAAATGACTTTGCGGTGGTCCCCGGTGTCGATCAGCCAGGTGCAGTTGCTTCCGGGCGGGTAAAAGTCTGGGTAATTGGGGGAATTGAAAGTACCGTAGAAGTATTTCAACCACTGCCCACAGGTGGGCACATCACAGTCGATCTCATCCCCCAGATCGAGGCAGTCGATGTTGCCGTCACATTTTAAGGACTCGGGGAGGCAGGTGTAAACTTTGGTAAAGCGGGAGAGACACTGGAACTGGTTGTATGCACAGGGCTGGAAGGATGCTGCCGTTGGAGGGGTGGCGTCTTTGGCACAGATCTCTTCGTCAGAACTATCTCCGCATTCATCCATGTTATTGCACTTCCAGGCTTCAGGTATGCACTTCCCATTCCCACACCGGAACTGATCACACGCACAGTTGGGTTCCTCAGATTTCCCTGGGGGCAGGTGGGGAGGGATCAGGAGGGTGAAGGAAGAGACAAGAGGAGAAAAATACACATTAATATATATATTTTTCAATTTTTTCCCCACCAACCAAACCAACACTTTTGAAGTGTACAATTTACTGACATCAATTACATTAATCATGCTGTACAGCCCTCACTCAGAATCATTGCCACATCTCCAATCACCATCAGCAAACATTCCCTAAAGCTAGTGAGTGATATCTTTTATGATCCAAATTGTTTTAAGCCCAAGTGATAGGGGTTTCAAAATAACTTACTTTAGAGAACAGTTCAGTTCTAAGGACAAATTTGAACCGGTTCATTAATTATCCAACAACTCATATTGCTTTGCATTGTTTAAATGAATCATAACTCAATGTGAGTAGTTGTATCTTGTTTCTGTTGGGTTACCAAATTAGCAAAAGCAGATTGTTAGAGATTCCAAGTTTCCTGGTGTTTGTTTCTAAGTGTACAGCAATAATGAGGCAGAGGTGAAAACACAACAGTAGACCCCTAACCAGATCCAGGGCCATCAGTCAATTCCCACTTACGGTGATGATACAAGAATAGAAATTGCTCTGCTGTTTCCAAGACTACTATTCTACACAGAAGCAAGCAGTCACCCCTCTCTCCCAGGAAGGAGCTGGTGGGTTTGAAGTGTCAACCTTTCAGTTAATCACCAAGTACTACGACCACTGAGCCTCAGAGTCCTCAAATTTTGGCAACGCTAGGCTGACATTTATTCCTCTATTAACCCATTTACTGGTAAGTATGTGACAGAAAATGTGTTTCAGAAAGTATATAATTCAAAGACTGTATTAATAAAAGATAAAAGCATGTTTGTTAAAGAAGAAAACAATAAAATTTTCAGCAAATATAGGTCTCATGTGCAGATCATTAAAATAAATGTGCTTCACCCATTGCTCTGGATAAAATTAAAGAATAACAGAAGACTTTCTTCTAAGAGTATAAAGGTATGACGGAGCACATCTTTTCTTTAAAGATTTATAGACAATGATTAAACACACAAAACTATATTGTGAAGTAAATTTCAGGGTACAGGCATACATCTGAGGGAGAAAACACTTTTAGAAATATGCACGTTTACAGTATCTAAAAAGAAAATTGACCTTAACTTTTCATTAAACACAGATTTGAGACTCGGCATTAGCTCAGAGGTTCCTAAGCTTATCTGACCCACCACTCACTTTTCAGGGTTGGGGAGAGGGGTTTCTTCCCTTTTCCCATGGAGCAATGAAAAATGTCTGTCCTGCAGCCAATCATCCAGGACATAGTGCAGGTGTCTGCTCTTATAGCCTGCCCTGGATTGCTCCAGGGCCCCCCAGAGCGGGATGCTATCACCCACTGTGGGCAAAACTGTTTCAGGGCAACTAGAAGTACAGCCTCAGCATCCTGGACCATCTAGCCAGTGTTTCAAAAATTGTCCTCACAGTGATAGAGCAGACAATACTATAGAATTCAATGGTCTATCTTTTTTAAAAGCATACCTATTTAAAACACCCTAAAAAAATTAAACCACCCTAAAAAAAAGAGAGCTACTTATCTCACTTAAAGGCACACCTGAAAAATATGCCAGTCTGAAACCTTTCCTAGATATGCTGTCGTCTGAATGAAATCTGATCCACACGTGGTCTTGTGAAGAAATATATGGAGGTGGTACTGTGGAACCGCAAGCTCTGTAACTTTCAGTATTCTTGTATGTTTCTATTGTCAGCCAGTCCAAACTGCATCTTCTGGATCCTTGAATATCAAAGTCCTGAAAACTGTAAATATCAGAAAAGAATATTAAAAATAACAAAAGACAGGCTGAGCCCTGGTGGCATAAGTGGTTGAGTGCAGGAATGTGGCCCGCGGGCTGGGTGGTTCAAATCTAGTGGCGGCTCTCAGGAGCGGCGCTGGGTAGTTCCCACGACCACCAGAGGGTGGTGATTGCCCCCCCCCCCCGGCCCCAAATAACAAAACACAATATTAAATTATTATTATTAAATTATTATTAAATTATTATTATTATAAACCTCATGCATGGATTGGTTCTCCTTGGTTTTCCAGTTATGCAGATCTAATATTTGCAAATAATAATACTTCTGTGTTCCCACAATTTATAACTTTGCAGTCATGAAAATACTCACTTTTCATAAATAATACCAGATCATGCCCAGCGCAGGCTCAAAACACAGGATATAGGAGGCAACCCTCTCCTCCCACTCCCAGGAATGCTCCCACCCTTTCATGAAGCACCATTTTCATGCAGCATTTTCTTTTTTCAACTTTAAGAATTCTCTATCAATAGGCTCACTATAAAAATGCAAATGATACACACATTTTTAGAGTAATAAGTAAAAGAACTTCTTTAAAATCTTTCCTTAGGCTACTGCTCAGACCTTGCATATTCATTCAGTACTTAGGCTCTGAGATTCTGGCCGTGAACTTAGACCATATACAAAAGAAGAAGCCAACTTCAGATACCACTGTGCAACTTGAACCCTGCTGAGGGATGCAGGTATCTCTTTGCGTAGCTATGGCACAGTTTATTGACCTGTTCTCTTTTGACCAATTTTCTCCTTTCATTGGTCACATCGTGCTAATCAGACACATCGACATGACACTGGTTCCCCAGGTTCTGTCTGGTTATAATGTCTTAACTGCTCAGAAATAACAGTGCTTTCTCTGCTTGAGTTCCAAATAAAGCAATTATTTCTAGTCTCAATCAATAAAAATTCTGTACAATAAATAGTGAGAAAGAGAAAGGGGGCTGTGTGGATTTGGGAGGGCTAATTTTAATTCAGAACATCCTAAATTATTCTGTCTGAAGTAGAAACTCGACAACGTGATAAAGTACCCACACATCTTCCTTTTAGATTGGATTAGGTTTGTCATAGCCTCACTCAATGTAAAATTTATAATTTACATTTACAGAAAAAAACTAGCAAAAAGCTAAGTAAAAATAAAGACGTGAACAAATCTTTTGCAGAGAAAAACCCCTCAGTTTTAGAATGCATTTTCACATAAATCACCTTATACCCCAATATTAAATCCTATAAGTCATAAAATATGAATGAGTAAAGGTAAAACATTCAAATACAAAGAAAGCACATAGGAAATTAACCAGTGCATATGAAGGGGAAATGAAAATGCTTTTCTTAGACCTGAACATGTGTCACCCAAAAGAGGTTTATTTCTCTTTGATATGATTTAAATGTTCTGTTTGACAGTGCCTTAATTACTGAGAGAAGCCTCATAATCACAAGATCAGCAGTTCAAATTCATCAGCCACTTCAAGGAGAAGGAGAAGTTTACTGGCATCTCTATGTTTCACTATGAATTTCTTTAAATCCTTTGTTAATTAAAATATCTTAACCACAAGATAAGCAGTTCAAATCCAACAGCCACTTCACAAGAGAAGTATGAGGCTATCATTTCCCACAATGACAGTCTTTGAAACCCCTATCAGGTGACTCTGAGTTAGAATCGACTCTATTGATAAGCCCAATTAGATAACCTAACTCTTAAAGGAGAGATGGCTTAATCCACTTACGAGGCTTACTTAATATACCTTCTTTTGAGAAAGGAAGGCAGCCTTCTTTGATATTAAAATTTTCTGTACGGTTATTATTCCTCCACTACATGTTCAAGACTGTTGTGTTTTTTTTGTCAGACGTTTTAATTCAAACACTAAAACACTCATCCTAACAAAGTCCAACTAAGTGTAATCTGTATTTCTAGTTTCCTTTCAAATTGGCTGGAAAAAGAAACCAAAACATCTCAATTTATTTTCACTAGCCTCTAATGAAAATTTGCAATTTCTTCTATTGTAACTATAAGCAATAAACCATCATTGGACTTACAATACGTGTCACCAACACACAGCACATTTGTCATCTTACAATTCAGTTGTTACATGTATTTGGAAACACCATTTACACTCCTAACTATGTTGAACGCACAGTATCTCCCAGAATCATCATCTAACCCTATTCAAGTATGTGTTAGTCTCGGTAGACTAGAGAAACAAATCCAAAGAAACTCATATGGATAGAAGAAAGATATTTATATACAAGAGCAATTGAACACTGAGAAAAACATCCCAGCCCAGACGAGTCCGAGGTCATCAGTCCGATATTAGCCCATATGTCTTATATTCAATCTATAAGTCCTCTTCAGACTCACGAAACACATGCAATGATGCCAAATGCACAACGATCACAAGCCAGTGGGTAGAGTCTGTGGATCCAGGGTGCTGTAAGCATCTCAACACTGGCAGGAGCCTCCACGTGGCTTCTCCAGGTCCAGGTTTCTGGCTGCATCAGGGTGGGTCCATGTGGCTTCTCCTCAGGGATGTCTTACAGGGAGCTAGGCTTGTCAGTCGTGTGATTCCAAGGGAGTGAACTAAGATAATATTTCCTGCCTCCAAGAAGGAAATACTGATTTCCCAGAATTCTCAGACACGCCCACAAAGAGGTTTCATATGTTATCTCCAGAGTTACAAGTATTTTAAAACACCGGATAACTCTATTTCAATATAAGTGGTTCCGTATGTATAAAATGCAACTTATTTTAGGAATGTACAGACTTGATTCTGTAGGTCTCACCAGGCTACCAAAAGTGTCTAATGCAGAAAAGAATCCCTGGTATGGCTATTAACTCATCTAAATCTGTATTCCTACATGATTTTGTGTGTGTGTTTTTTTTTTTTAGCACTACATGTTCTATGTTCTGGAATCTGGATTGCAGACTCTTTTTTTTTTTTTAAAGCAGGCTCATTTTGGAAGGGCTTTCTGGTTCTGTTTCGCAGCCCCTCCCCTACTCCACCGGTCTGATCGATGCCTGCTTCTTTCCTGTATCTTCACCCAGGCCCGGCTCTAAATGGTGGACAGGACACCGTGACTCCTGTCACCATGGAGGTATGTGCACGGAGCTGATTCAAGAACAGAGCAACCTACATACACCTCTATTAGTGTGTTTTCCCACCTTTCCAAACCCTCAGCCCCGTGTAAGTTTGGGTGTTGTTTAAAGTTTTTTCTCGGCTAATTTCACAGACGAAATAGTTCAATCCTAGTCGATGACTTCAAATAAGAAGTGATCTCTTCTGACCTTTGTTGATTTAGGTGGATTTCAAAGCAGAAAGATGAAGTAAAATTTCCTTTATATATCCATCTTCAATCAGTTTTATCGAGTTCTAGGTTATTGCTTTTTGTCTATAATTTTAGTTTCCCTACTGTCCTGAGTTTTAAAAAATTCTACTTGAAATTCCACTTGTGACTAATTTTCATTTTACCTTTAAATTCAAGAAAGAATGCTACCTATCAATATAAAACATCTATTCTACATAATCAAACTTTTATGTAAAATGGTAAATTAAAAATTTCCTAATATGGACTCATCTTTGTATGTTTACATTAATTGAATTTGATTATGGCATGATTCTTTTTTTTTTTTTTAGGCATCACTGCCCTCTGGTGGTGGGAGTAGGAAGCCCAGCCTTTGCTCCTGGGAGCTGGAATTGAACCTCCATCCCAGTGGGCCGCGCACAACCACTACGCCACCAGGGCTCAGCCCGGCATGATTCTTTTGATACTTCATTTAGGCTTCTACATCAGTATTCATAGGTGAAACTGTCTTCATGTATGTGTGTTGTCTTCTGAAAGTTTTTGTATTACAATGATAACATCAGTAAAAGCACTAGGACAATTACTAAATTCAACTTTCAATCCTTAGTAAGCTGCAGAAGTCCAAATTCATTAATTCCTTCCAGAATGTAGGAAATCTCCCTTTAAATGGAGGGTTCTGTTATAATTTGGCCTGAGTTTCAGTACAGTGCTTGGTTAGTTGTGTAGCTCACTTCATGAAATCTCAAGCATCCAACACATACATGGTCATAACCAGAGGGTGATGACTATACCAGCACCTCTGCTACCAAGAATTTCCAAGTTTCACATCACTGCAAGTTTAAATTTGAGGTTGAATTTTTAGCTCAAAGATAAAAATCTCTACAAATTCTAGTTTTATGGTAAAAACAATAATATTTGAAATCTCTGGTAAAAATGATTATTCAGGGCTGCGGGGTGGGGGGGGGGACAGTCAAGTGAGTACACTCATATTAGCTACACCACAAGTAAGAAAGTAGGCACGTGTTAAGTTTCCAACATTGGCATCACCGCAGGATAACCTTCCTGGTGCATCTTCCCAACCAATCCGGCAAGAGCTTCACGCCCCTCACAAGTGTACACGTTCAACTCTAGGGAGCTAAATATGTAGCAGGGCAGAGAAAACCAACCACATGGTGCTCCCTGTCAAACAGGAGATGGCCTAGAGCTGTGTTTCTCAAAAGAGATGGGCTCTTTCCTCAGTTTATAAAAACAAATGGAATGAAGGAGATAGATGCAGAAGTAGGTTTGCATCTTAAAGCAGGTCTTAATGAAAAGGACTGGAGTCTATGTCCTGCAAAATTAAAAACCTGAGCTCCCTGCCATCAACTTGATTCTGAGTGCACTCACCTCTGCAGGGTTTCCCAAAGCTGGGGCACTGGAAGAGTCAAAGGAGGCTGCAAGGGTTATCCTAGGAAAGGTTTTAATTGCCAAGGGAGATGATCAGTAATATTAATAAAATTATAGGGCTGAGCCCCGGTGGCCTAGTGGTTGTGTGCGGGACTGCGGTCCAGTGGTACAGAGGTTCAATTCCAGCAGTGGGGCTGGGCCTCCTACTCCCACCACTGGAGAGCAGTGATGCCCCCCCCCCAAAAAAAAAAATAAAATTATATACATATATTGAATATCCTCGAGTATAAGTTTACCTGAATATCAGCAGAGGCACCTAATTTTACCACAAAAACTGCATAAAAAATGTGCTGAAAAACTCGGCTTATCCATGTGTCTATACTGTGTGTGTGTGTGTGTGTGTATACATACACATATATTTCCCCCACCCCACCCTGAAAAGGCGGTAGTAAGTTGTGGTAGCTACATAATTTCATGTCAACTGGAAGATACAGACAAGGGTAAGAGTTGTGTCCAGCCTGTCAATCAGGACACAGGCTGACGGTGCCTCCTTGTGAGTGTGGTCTCCCTCTCCCTCGGCCCCGACTCCCCAGCTTGCTGGTCACCTCCATCGCTGCCCTGGCCCTGCCATGTTCCCACCAACCTTCGACCCACAAGGCTTTGCACCCACTGGCTTGCTCGCATTTTGACTGTGTGAGTCTGAAGTGGGACTCAGGGGCTTGGGTTGAATTGGGCTGGGATGTTTTCTTAATACATAATTACTTTTTGCTATCGAGCTCCATCTCACACGAGTGTCAACGTGGCCTAGCACACAGGCCAAATCAGCTTGGGAACGTATGCTATATGGGGCTTCTGAGGCCACACAGCTTTACGGGAGCAGAACATCTCATCTATCTCCTGCGGAGCAGCTGCTGGGTCTGTATCACTGACCTTGCAGGACGCAGTCCAAAGCCTTGCAAACGGTACCCCGAACCCTGCGTGCTCTGCAAAGACCCTTCTCATTCTAAAGCCCCCATGATGCTGACCCATACAAAGCTGGAAGGATGTTGAACATGCCTCTGCACTGCAGCAGAGCACTGGCTCTGGGTGGGACCGGCATTCCTAGCTGTGTTTCACTTCCAGTCAAGCTCCCCCTTTGCTGTTGCCCAGTCTCTTTGGCCTCCCAGCAACCTCCCAGGCAGATCAGAACTGGCCCCGGGCTTTCCTGTGTGGAGAGTCATCTTTACAGCAACACAGAGCTCGGTCTTTTCTCCTGAGAAGCTGCTGGTGGGTTCGAACCACTGACTTTTTGGCTAGCTGTCCAGTGCTTAACCATTGGGCCACTGGGGCTCTTTAGCTTGTTTAAAGACACTTGTTTCTTTTGCCTTCAGGAAGATATATCATTTTACAACAGCCTTGATACAGTTTCCTTAAGCAAACAGCACTGAAATTTTTCTCGACAGCTTAGTCCCACACTTTCTCTATAACTAATTTATTAAGGGATTTCTATAATAAATTTTAGTCTTAATAACATATTTAGTTTAGAATCTGAAACTCACGGCTCCTTATTCAAGGATGCCTTTTACTTTTTCTTCTAACATTTTGTATTTTTTTGTTTAAAGCTAGAAAAATAGTTTTCTAACCAGTATTTATCCACTATTTACATGTTTCAAGTTCTGTGAACTCTACTAATGAGACGAAAGTCATGGTCTACATCCAACAGTAGAATGCTGAGTTTTGTGAGTATGTCCACAGCCAAGGATTGCAATATTGATCCTAATAAGCCGTTTTGCAAATTGTATACCTTTTGTTCACAGGTGGGCTAGAGGAACGTGGACAGCTCCATGGGATCTACCCTTAGGAAATATTCATCACTAACAGTAGCTAAAGGACGGGTCATTATTCTTCCCGCATGATAGAACTGATAGGTATGATTCATTACATCGTCTGAAAGGCTTCTTTTTATATTACTTCATACTGAATAATGATACTTGGGAATTGAGTTTGTATTTTGTAATAAAATAATATAGAGTAACACAGAAGTGGTTCAGAATTACCTTATAGTAATGATTTCCCCTGGGTTTGCCCTTATGAACCAGCTACAGTTGATCTTGGCAGGATACTCGGAGGGCCAGCCTGGGCTTGTGATTATACCACTTGGTGCTCGAATTTGTTCTGGAGTCTCTCCACAAGCTGGAAGAGGGCCAAAGCAATCGTAGCTAATTATTATACTTTCCAACACAGCACTAAGAAAACCAGTATTTATTAAAAACAAAAACAAAACCCCAACTTCAGTCCACCAATCATATACAATAAAATATGGTATTAGCAACTATAAAGGGCTTCTATTATTCTAATAAGATTCATCTTGCCTGCCCTTTCAGTCAAAGTCCCTTAACCTAATTAAGCACACAGTCAGAGCAGGCGCAGACATATCAGATCTGATCTGAGAATGACAGTCATGATTGCTAGCTCTGGCCACTGAGATTGAGCTTTCTATCTTTAATACTGTCTTTTAAAATTGGTTTTATTCAAATTACCAAAAAGTTCAATGTGTGCTCAACTATTGTTCATAATACTGCATTTAGGGTACTTTAAATGAAAATCTTCTGAACAAAGCAATAAAGAAAACCTATGAAACTGTGCCCTGAAGTGTGGGATTATAATTTTTGTTAAGAAGTTAGTGGATCATTGAGTAAAGCAAGCAGAACATTACCTCAAAATTATGCAAAGTAATTGTGAAATCTAGTCCGTAACACTCCGAAGCATTATTACAGGGCTATGAATAATTCCTGTTATTTCAATAAAGCTTTGAAATAACCAACAATATATGATTAGCCATCTAAATACCATAAAGAAAAATTTACTCATGCAAGCTGAAAATGCAGTTTCTTTGATTACTTTTCTTGCATTATCTTGAAATCCCACTGCAAAACAGTCAACATCCTACCTACCCAAAAGTTAGCTGATAACCCAAGTTTAATCTCTCCCAATCATAGAAAAGGGTGATCAAACTACAAAACATTATATGATGAATAGTTAAGCCTTCAGTAGGTAAAAATTTAATAGCCTACAACTTTACTGAATTCTTTTTGAACAAACTCGATTTCCTGGTTTTAGTGTTGGAGCAGAGGAGAAATAGCCGATTCAGATGTGAAGAGAACAGCTGCGCGCTGTACATGGCTACCAGAAGTGAGCACCACGGTCATCATGAAGAGGACCTTGTTGCTATGCGGTGTCTCTGAGTGGACCATAGAGACCCGATGGACACCAGAACAGAGTTCCCCCTGGTCCGAGCCCCTCCCTGGCCATTCCAGGCACCCACCTACTGTGAATGTGACTCGCCCTAGGGCCTAGCAGTTCTGCACTGGGCTGCTCTGCCCAAGGCCAGCACTCTGAAGCCCCAGCTGCCCTGTGGGAGAAAGAGGAGGCTAACTTTGTGCAGAGTTCGCTCTCAGGGACCCAAGGGGCAGTTCTACCTGTTCTAGGGGTGGTGATGAGTTAGTTGAAGTCACTCAATGGCAGGGAGAGAGAGAGAGTATCATTGCTTCTCACTTTGAGGTGTGCCGCATTAGCAAATGAAGGTTTTACACCATTAAGGCTGGCTCTATTTTGAGGAGGCAGCTCTTTCCCAGCTAAGTTTTGCCAGGTAAACCTTTCTGGCACTCAATGAGACAAAAGAAACCCCGGTGGCATAATAGGTTATGTGTTGCGGCTGCTAATCACAGGGCCAGCAGTTCAAAACCACCAGGCACTCAGGAGGGAAAGATGAGGCTTTTTTTAAAAGCTAATCTACTTAGGGTCAATCTTTATTTCTATAGAATAATCTATTTCCTAAGGGAAATATACAATCAAGTTTTAAAAGTCATTTCACCCACAGGAAAAAAACAGCCCTGTGAAGAAAATCAGTCTGGAATTATGGCACACAAACAGGATCTTGGTTTGAAATTACTCAGAATAATCATGGCCTAGAACACAAGGCTAAAGAGTTATACATATAGGGCCTACTTTGTATCCAACTGTCCATGTAAAGTCAAAGCTCCCAGTGGTTTAACTGTGAAAATTAAGTCAATTTTCTTAGCTAAAGATGGTAAATTTTCATAAATAATACTTTAAAGGCACTGAATTTAAATTACTAGAGTTCTGTTTCTACCTGTGCTAATGAGTTATCACAATAATTTAATGAAATGAATACCCTGGAATAATTGATAAGACTTTTTCTTTATTATCTCTTGCCAAAGCCTTTCAGAGCAAAAGACATGAAGATAAAAATAAACAAGTAAAACCAATAATCACCCCTGTCCCAGAAGGTAGGAAATTATTTTCATATAAAGATCCATCTACATTAGAGAGAATGATATAATTCTGAAGTTAATTTGTATTTAACTTAGAAGTATAATAGTACTAGCATATAAGCAAGTTTTTCATATACTAGCTCATTTAATAGCAGTAAGAATTGCTTTTTTTAACGACAAAGTAGAAAACTGTTAACTTCTAAATAAACTGATAAGTCAATTAGAGGGAAACCAGAAGAAGAAAAACTTTATTAGGTTTTAAAGTAATTTTTTGAGAATAAAAACCTATAGGTGGTGCTCTTACACCAAAAATTAGTTATATTTTGGCATGGATGCTAACATATACATATTAGAACATTTTATTTCCACACGTCTGCTCAAAGATAAGACATAACTGCTCATAACTAAAAATGGTTCATTTAAAATTTAGTACTTTACATTTCTAATTCATTTTGAAATTTAACGATTTTACCAATCAGAAATAAAACTAGTCCAGCATCCCTTAATTGTTGACATTTGCATCATGACTGAATTTGACATTTGGTTCCAGATCCTGCCCGTGTCTTTTTATTCACACATTTTTTGCATATACAATACACTGAGCATACAGATAAAAGTACTGAAGCACAATCACAATTTACTCCATTCTGTATCTAACAGAAGAAATTAAAACACTTAAAAAATTAGTATTACACACAATTTAAAGCATCTTCCTTCTATTTGGGCTTCAGAGTTGAACTCCACTGCTCGATGCGGACTCAGAAGGCCTGCAGTTGCTGTTATTGCCACGGAGTCAGCCGGAGACACAGTGACCCAGGCCCAGCAGAGGAAACACCGTCCAGTCCTGAGCCAGCCTCACAACTGTTTGAGCACATTATTGCAGCCACAGCATCCAATCCATCTTGATGAGGGACTCCCTCTTTTTCACTGTTCCCCGCCTTTCCCAAACATGCTGTCTTTCTCTCCAGGGACTGGTCTCTCCTGACATGTCCAAGGTATGTAAGTCAAGTCGTGTCAAGACCTAGATGGATGCTCTTCTGCAGTTCCCTGCTGGCTTTCCCACAGTGCAAACTACCAAATCTTTTGGGGTGTGGGTTTACCATTCTTCAGGGAATGGCCCCTCCTGGTGACATGTACATATCCTTTGGTCATTCCATCAGAAAGGACAAATCCCTAGAGAAAGACACCACATTTGATAATGTAGAAGAAGGTTAGCAAAAAAATGAAGACCCTTTTATGAGATGGCTAACAGTGCTCAAGCACCGGAATGTTCTGAGGATGGTGCAGGACAGAGCACCCAGCTTCCTTCTGCTGTGCATGTCTCCATGTACCACAAGGTCGACTTCAGAAACTTCACCAGTGCAGGGGTTCAAGTGCTTAGCTGAACAAGGAAAGGTCTGTAACTCAAAATACCAGGCACTCAGTGGGACAGAGATAGTGGTAGTCTGCTTCCAGTAAGGATTTTATAGCCTCGGAAACCCTACAGGCCAGTTCTACTTTGTGCTGTGGGGTCACTAAGCGGCAGAAACGACTCCACAGCGGTGGGCTTGGCTCCAATCACGCACCTCATCTCTTCCCCTCAGCATCAGGGCACCTCCTCCCTTCTTCTGAGCGTTCATCAGGATGGAGGAATGTACTTTTTAACATTTTTCCCACTTTTCCTTTGGCCTTTGGCCATCGAAATCAAACTTCAAGTACTTAACTCCTTGGAAATCATGCTGGCAGGTATAGGCCGTCACTGATTTCTCACTGTCACATCCAGTGACATCACAAGCCTGCTTTTTCCCTTTGATGCTGTACTACCGTGACTGTGCTGACATCCTCCCCCTCTTCTGACTCTTCTCTGACTGTTGTGCTTGCTCCACAGCAAAGGAGCCCCCTCCTCAGCCAGTGCCTGGTGTGCTGTTGGTGACCATGCTCAATCCTGAGGAACCCTGGGAGTGCAGTGGGTAGCTTTGCTACCAACTAAAAGGGCACCAGTTTGGGCCCAGCTGCCACCTGCAGGGAGAATTCTGTGGCAGTATGTTCCTGTAAATATCCTCAGCATGAAAGCCTCCTAGGGCAGTTCTAGTCCATCACGTAGGACCACTTTAAATTGGAATTCAACTTGAGGGCAATAGGTTCCTTTTGCTTTTTGTTTTGATGGCCGATTCCTAAACCACCTACTCTTCTCACTTTACACCTAAGATGGCATTCATTCCTCATTCAACGGCAGTTTGTGAGTTTAAAATCTAACCCAAAGGTTTTATGTAGTCAAACGGACCTCAAGTTTGAGAGTGTGAGAGCTGTGTTTCCCCCAATGCTTCTCATTATCATACAATCTGAATGGTCTTTGTCTTATGTTTTCTTTAGTTGAAGGGAGAGTCACTTCACTTAAAGTCAAGCAAACAGGGAATCTACCTCAGGAATACCTGAGGCAACCTCAAAGATCTCAGGTACAGTAGACACAGTAAAGCCAGTTCTTACACGGATTGAGGCCGAGCCCCGGTGGCGTAGTCGTCGTACACGGGACTGCAACCCACTGGGATGGAGGTTCAATTCCAGCTCCACAGGAGCAAAGGCTGGGCCTCCTACTTCCACCACCAGAGGGCAGTGATGCCCCCCTCAAACAAACAAAAAAACAAAACAAAAAGGATTGAGCTGTTTTAATGAATGTTCTCTTATTTTACCTCCCTGGATTCCCAATTGTGCCTAGAGGCATGCCACTCCTCAAGCCAGACTCCTGCACAAACCCACTCAGCTTTACTTGCCCTGTGGATCGGAAAATCCCTACCTCTGTTCCATGCTTTGGCTCCTGGTTCTGCTCTGCTGTGACAGCTGTCTTCTGAATCCAGGAGGCTCGGACATGATCCACTCCTGGCTCTTGTTGGGAGTGAGTTTCCCTTCTCCTGTTTCTCAGAGGGTTCTTTTTTATGCCCAGTAGGATGATATTTCAGGAAATACTGTTCACAATGACTCACAGGCGAATCCTATCAGTATCTCCTCCCACCTTCTTCCGATACCCACGCAGGAAAAGGTCATTTGGTGGGAGAGACTTTAGTTAGAAGAGCCACCTTCAGGTATTCACCCCTGCAAGGAGTACCCCTTGAAATGTGAGAATCAGATAGTGACTGTCCTCACCACTTGTTAGAGAATCATGGTTTACTTGATAGTACACATGCCCCAATCTCCCAACAGTCTTCCTTGGCATGCTTCTATTTTTTCATTATTTTAGTGCTTTACAATGACCTCCCTTACTTAACGCATCCTAACACTTCAGTTCGAGTTCATAACAATTGCATCTTCAAATAGTCCTTAATTACATTTCCACTACTACATTCATTTTATATCTTTTTTGCATAAAATGTTTGAGGTGACTTATTACTGTTGTCTCCATTCCCTACTTACAAATTAAAGCTTGACCCAGGTTCATTGAATGTTGCCTTAATTAAAGATTATCATTTTGATAAAGGATCTGGCACACTTCTTGAATTGTAAATGGTCAACCAACATTGTCAATTACCAGTATCTAATGTTGCTCTACTGAACATCATAGTAAATAGTTTTAACAAGCAGGAATTCATTCTCTCACAGTGTGGGAAGCTGTTGATCTAAATTCAGGATACCCATTATAGGGGAAAGGACTTTTCTCTACCTATAACATTATGAGCCAGTATTTGTAGAGTTCCCCAAGTGTACTGACCTGTATAGTAGCCCCATGGATCTAAGAGAGACCCCAGGTTCAAAGGACTTGATCTGTTCCCAGATCCTTATTCCTGGTGGTACTGATGTCCTCCTTTTTCTATTTGCTTTTCTCTCTTCCTCCCTCCTCTATAAGAAAATGTGATGCGGCCAAAACCAAGAGAAATTTCTTCTTAAGTGGTATCAGGGTATCAGTGGTATCCCAGATTTTAAGTGGGATACCATTGACCGGGGGTGGGGGTAAGGTGTTCTTGATTAAAAATTTGGTCTATATGGAGCACCAAAAATTTCCATAGAATGCAAAAATAGTATTGAAATATATTTATTTTAATTTTAAAATGCCGTGAGATGTTGTTAAATTGTTAAAAACATTGTTTTTTAAAATTGTTAAAAACAATTGTTAAAAACGTCTGATCACCTTATATCAGGGTCATGTTGTGAGTAAGGATGTTGCATTCCACCCTAATCCCCTACAATAGTGACCGGCGGATCACATCAGATCATATTGTGGGGGTGATGACAGCATTATGTTAACTGCCAAATCACATCACTACACAACTGCCAAACCACTGAAAGTCATGACTCAGCAATGGGAAACTTTTATTAGATGACCACATGAGGGTGACTGGTAGTTACTACTTAGAATATTGTATTGAGATAGCTATTAATTCTGCAATGAGAATTAGCTTAGGGTTAGATGACAGGGAAATCTTTTCAGTATAATGTGGAGCTGTGTAAGGTTTTATTTCTAGATTTTTTTATGTCTAGAAATATTTAATGTGTCTCTTCTAGCCCAAAGTCTCTAACTCCTACCACATGACCTTTTCCTGCATGAGTATGGTATGAAGATGGGGGAAGATACTGGTTTCACCTGTGAGTAATTGTGAACAGGATTCCCTGAAATGCCATCCTGCTATGCTATTTATAAAAAGAATCCTCTGAGAAGGAGGAGGCGGGATTTCATTACAGCAAGAATCGGGAGTGGAGCACAGTGAACCTCCTGGATCCAGAAGACAGCTATGACATCACAGGAGCCGCAGAAACAGGAGTCAAAATGCTGAAACAGAATGTGGACACCCCAGTCCACGGAGCAAGTACAGCTGAGTGCTCTGTGCAGGAGAATGGGTTGTGGAGTGGGGTGCCTCTGGACACTTAATTAGGGGAGCTGGACTTGGAGACCTATAGAGTTTAAGCTGAATGCCTTTTGGTTGAGGCTTACACAAGAGCGGAATACCTTTGAGCATCTACTGGCAGCCCTTGGAGAATTTTCTAACATGTCTGCATGAATAACTATCCTGGGCATTTCTCACTCATTTTGCAACCTGTTGGTTTCCTTGATAAACCCATCAATCATGAATTTTTTGAGTTCTGTGTAGCCACTGCAGTGGATATTAGAATTTAAATGCTAAAGTAGAAAAATGTTAGTTAAGATAGCACAAGGTATAACTAGAAGAAGCTTTCAGATTAAGAAAAAATCATGTCAAAGAAGTCTTCCTCAATTAGCAATAGTAGTTCCTCTACAGGCTCAAAGAATTGTGTGCCTTTCCTCTATGTTACGCTATCTTGGGAAGATGCAAGTACATGTCCGCTATAAAGTCATTTTCCTGCTATAAAACCAATCACCTCCATCTTGAAATTCAGTGGGTCAGTGTTAGGAGCAAATGTCTTTAACGTGGAAGCACAAGCCCCAGGGAAGATGGCAGCAAGGATGGTCTAATTCTAGGATCAAGTAGACATTTGACTGTGCTAATAGTTGGACTGATAATTTTTTATTAGATGTTATGTAAGGGGTTGGTATCAAACTACTTTTCACATAAGCTGTGTATGGTCTATGTATTGTGACTTTATAGAATGTGAGGTTTTTCAGGAATACCCATGTGACATTAAGGCATTTAGTTTGGGCTATTTTTTTCTTCTACAGAAAGTAATTTTCCTTACTAATACTAATCTTGGAACACAAATATCTACAAGATACCTACTTTATTTACTCTCATTTATGAATAAACACTTATCTCTATTTATGAAGATTCGCATTTTCTGCACGGTGGTGACACACCTCTCTACTTCTCATACGTTTCCCATGACTCCAGAAACAGAGACCTCAAAACAAAAAGGGTCCCCAGCGTTCACCAGGGAAACTCGAGGCCCTCCTCCAGCGCACTGTGAGTCAGTCGACCTGGCGGCAGTAAGGGCTTGGCCGCTCTCAAGTTGAGCCGCATCGTCTTATGGTAAACAGGGAATGGGTTCATAAGCCTATTTACTTCATACCGGAGCTGGTGTTGGGAGACATGTGCAATGAAAACTGAGAGACAACATACTTTTACTATTATAATGTAGCAGTGTTGCCATCAAATGAAGTGCTCTTGGTTTAAAATGCAAAGACCTGTGGAGTTTAACAAAAAAAAACAGGGCAAGTGCTTAAAAAAGGATCACGACTCCCTATTTTTTTCTGATACAACTTCAATAATGCTACATGAAAGCACAGAAATGTGGTTTAAAAACTAGATTAATGCACCATATCTATTATCTTTAAGAAAATTATCTAAACAACGGAAAGTTTTCCAACATCCTGTGCAGAGAACACATGAAAGAAAAGACAATTTCAAACTGATATCAAATAAACTGTCCTTCAATTTGAGATTTTATGATTCTGAAGTCTGAAAAAATGCAAGAAAGGAAATTTATGATTAAAGTTGAAGTACTTGTGGAAAAAAAGAAAAAAGAAAAAGCACAATTTCCTGCTTCTCAGACAAGAACTGGAATGCTTTGCAAGATTGACAAGGGTTGACACTTTTTGCCCAAAGTTATCAAGACTAAAAGTAATGTGAAATCTTCATACCTTGGCTTTAATAAATCACATAACTCGAATTCAAGTAAAAATCAGCTATGTTACCTACTATCAACCTACCTAAGTTACATACAAGAGAATCTATTATCTCATGGAAATTAGTTTTTGAAAAATTATATAATGTATATATACGCACACACATTCAAGAAATAGATAAACAATGATTGGGAGCATTAAGACATTTCAATTCTAAATGACATGATGTATTATGAAAGTAATTTTAAATAAAGCATCATATATTCATTTTAAACATAAGAGCCCTCCAAAATAAGCTTCTATGTACAATGGGAGGACAGGGAGTTATGCTTGATACTAACAAGAGGACTTCATTTAGGGAACAGAAGTACATTGAGCTAGGGGTAAGAGCACATTCCACATTAGGTCAAACAATTCTTGAGGCATTAGTCAAGTAAAAAAGGATGTCATGGACCAAATTGTGTTTCCCCAGATATATGTTAACTTGGCTAGACCATCATTCCCAGTATTGTGTGATAATCCTCTGTTCTGTGATGTTATAAATACTAACCTTTGCCAGTGGTTGATAAGCTTGAATGCTTTTATATGAAAGATTAGATTGCTTTTTATGTTGATGAGGCAGCATCAGAAAGGGATGCATTACCCTTATTGAAATCACCCAGCCTTATTGAGGTCACACTATGGAGTGTCTGAAGAGGAGTTATCCGGAGATGGAGCCTATATACACTTGTCTTGCTGTGTTGTTAAATGTCATCCATTCTACTCATGTGCAAGAAAATGAAAAAGTACCTGGTCTCGCACCATTCTCACAACGGTCCTCACGTTCAAGCTCACTGCTGGAGCCACTGGGTAATCCCTATCGTGCAGGGACTTTTACCTTTTCCACTGCCCCTTACTCTACCAAGATGTCCTTCTCCACCAGGGACTGGTCCCTCTTGATAACATGTCAAAAATACCTGAGACCATTCTGACTAAACTTTTCCAAGACTGAGTTGCTGATTCCTTCAGGAGTCTACAGCATATTCAGTATTTCTTCCCAACAATATAGATGAAATGCATCAATTTTATTCAAAGTCTAGTTTTCATAAAAATATGAGGTGGTTGAAAATATCATGACTTGGGTAATTCAGAATGACTTTATTTAAAGAGGCCTTTTGCAACAGATTTGCCTAAATGTAATGCTTCATTTCTTAGCTGCTGCTCCCATGGGTGCTCACTGGGACTCCAAGTCCGATGAAATTCCTGACACCTTGAATCTTTTCATTTACCACGATGCTGTGCAATGGACCAGTTGTGAGGATTTTTGTCTTCTTTACATTGCAGTTTAACCTATTCTGAAAGCTGAGGTCTTTGACCTTCATCAGTGAATGTTCTAAGTCCTTTTCTCTTTCAGCAAGTAAGGGTGTATCACCTGCGTACAGAGTGTGTTAATAAGCCTTCCTCCAGGACTGATGGAATCATGATCATGAGTTCTTCATGCATTCCATGAAGTTATTTGAGTTATTTGCTCAGCACATAGACTGATAGGTATGATGAGAGAAAGTCAGCCACAATACCTTATAACATACCCTCTTCTGAATCTGGCTTGCATTTTTGGCAGTTCCCTGTGGACGTGTTGCTATAGCTGTTTTTGGGTTATATTTAGCATTTTTCCTTGGAGAATTAATTATATTAATTAATTAAAATAGTGGTATTGGCCCTTGTACAAATATTTATGTGGCAATACACTGAGTTGTGGACAGACTTCAGGCCTCTGCTCATGCCCTCCCTCAATGCAAGAACACTTTATTTTGACAACCTGGCATTCTGTGATGCCAACTCTCCTGGCACAATCACTGAAGACAGAATGGGTACATAAGTACATGTGGTGAAGAAAGTGGATGGTGCCCGGCTATCAAAAGGTCTTAAAGACTTGAAGTTAAACAAGTGGTCATCTAGTAGAGAAGCAACAAGCCCACATGGAAGAAGCACACCAGCCTGTGCAATCAGGAGGTGTTGCTGGGACTGGGTACCAAGCATCAGAAGACCCAAAACAAACAAACAAACAAACAAATAAAAATATATTGTGGAAAATGAAGAGGGGGTCAGAGCAGACACACAAAACCCAACTGTAGATCAAATCCAGATTAAGTTCATATGTCCATTTTTTTTTTTGTTTTTTTGGGGGGGGGGTATCACTGCCCTCTGGTGGTCGTGGGAGCTACCCAGCCCTGCTCCTGGAGAGCTGCTGCTGGATTTGAACCACCAAGTCTGTGGGCCGCAGTCCTGCACTCAACCACTAAGCCACCGGGGCTCAGTCCACATATGTCCATTATTAGCCCATATGTTGATACCAGCTCATACATTCCTCTTTAGACTCATGCAGCAATGCAATAAGGCTGAATGCAGGAAGATCACAGGGTAGTGCATGGGAAGTCTTATGGATCCATAAGTGGTGGTGGAAGCATCTCGGCACTAGCATGGGTCTCCACGTGGCTCTTCCAACTCCAGGGCTGTGGCTGCAATAAGCATAGCTTCATGTGGCTTGAAGCAGGAAGACAGTGTGTCTGGTCTACAGTGAGCTATTTTTCTCTGTCAAGTCTCCACATGAGGTCATCAAACTACAACCTGATTGACCGGCTAGACTCCACCCCTAAAACCTATTTAACAAGTTGACACCAGATTATGTAACTACCACAGGCACATAAAGATCTCTTCCAGCACTTTGGCCACAAGTATCTCTAGTGCTGCAACTGTTTGCTCATAATTTGAAATTAGTATTTCATCAATTCCCAAGGTCTTGTTTTTCGCTAGTGCCTTCACTGCTGTAACTCCTGTGTACTTCTATCTCCTTTGGATGCTTCCTTTGTTGTTTATAATATTTGCATACAAAACTTCAACTCCATGCTTAAATTTATTCTTTACTTCTTTCAGTTTGAGAAATGTTTAGTGTATCCTTCCCTTTTGGTTTTCTAACACAGGGTCCTTGGTCATTGTGTTATTATACTTTACTTTGCCTTCATGAATTTTCCACTGAAATATACTTTTTAGTACTTTAATAATTTCTTCCAATCAATTGAAGAGCAAGTTTCAGAATCTCTTTTGACACCCATATTTCTTTTTAATGACCACCTCCTTTCTTCACATTATCATATGTTGGGATGTTTATACCTCTAGTCTTCTGCCATTAGTGTTCAAGGCTTCAAATCGAATTTTCAAAATCTAATCTTTAAATTTAGGGGGAGGATCTATGGCCTTTTAATTTCTTTAGCTCATTCTGAACTTCCCTATGAGTAACATATAGTTTGTTCCACAGTCAGACCCTGGACTTGTTTTGGTTGATAATAACGAGTTATCTATTATTCCTTTTTACAGATGTAGATGATTTGATTCCTTGTGTCTTTCATCTGGCAAGGTCTATGAGTACAGCAGCTATTTGGATTGTTGAAAACACTGTTTGCAGTGGATAACTTGTAGGCACAGTAAAATTCTGTCATGAGATCTCCAGCTTCATTTCTACAGCTAAAGTCATGTTTTCTTAACAACCAATCCTTCCTCTATTTTTCAACTTTCTGATTCTAATCACTAGTAATTATCAACATATCTCGATTACCTTTGATCAATTTCAGACCGAAGAAGTTGGTGGAATTCTTCAATTTCTTCACGTTTGGTGCTATCACCTTGTGTCAGGTTGGGTTATCTAGAGAAACAACTGTTTAAGAATGATCTTTGGACTTGGGGGAAAAAAAGAACGATCTTCATTATCAAGAAGCATTTTATATAAGAAATAGCACCCCAGGTCAGTCCAACTCAAGTCCACAAGTGCATTGGAAGCCATGGTCCTCTTCAAACCCATGTAATCACATGCTGGTAATGCAGAATGTGAACAGGGAAGGAAGAAGATTATAGTCCAGTGGACACAGAGTCTCGTGGAACTCAAGCGGGTGGAAATATGATAAGGCACTGGCAGCTTTCAAGGTCTGTGGCAGATTCCCCACAAGCAGGAAGGTGAAAGGACAGAGAGAGAGAGAGAGAGAGAGAGAAAGTTTCTAGTCACCCAGCTTATAAGGAGCCCATACTCCCCAGAAGGCATCATAGGGATATGACTTGACAGGTTAGATTCCATCCTTTACACTTCCCTACATCTTCAAGGTAACATGTAATCATCAACCGCCACATGCCTGGTGCACAGATTTGAGTTAAAGTCATATAACTGATCTGCCTTGTAGATCTATGAATATCATCCAAGTACTGACAATACTGTACTTCACCATAGAGCTTGAAATGTTCTTTTTGAGGAAAAATGTGATGTTACATTCTTCTTGAATTTGTCATTCCCCAAAAAGTATAACATGACTGTCTGGTTCAAAAATGCTTAATACCGGCTGAGCCCCAGTGGTATAGTGGTTGTGCACGGGACTGTGGCCCACTGGGATGGAGGTTCAATTCCAGCAGCGGCTCCACAGGAGCAAAGCCTGAGCCTCCTACTCCCACCAGTGATGCCCAAAACAACAACACAACAAAAAAAATGCTAAATACCAGTCTACTGCAGCTCATTAATGCCTAGAAAATAAGATTTTTACACACTGTGTTTCAATTTTGGTTTCCAGAGAAGACAAATGATCAACAAGTGAATCCAGCCACACACACACACACACACACACACACACAGTGCCAAAACAAACTTACTCAAGTACTGAAACAGAAAAATTAGAATAAGGACTTACATAGTAGATGGCAAGAAAACCAGCTGCCTATTGGCCAAATGTTAATTTAGAAAGTCGGAAACATGAAAATTTAAGCGTTACAAATGCTGAGCAGAGTGAAGTATGAAATTTCTGTTGTAAGTCAAAACTTTAAGGATCCTAAGTTCAACTCTATGGATATCACAGTACGGGGTGTGGTAACATTTACAGAATTCTCATTACACATCAGGTACTTTGTCTTTTTTCTGACTCTATTTAACAGATGGGGGGGGGGGCAGGGGAATGGAGGCATAGAGACACTGATTTTCCTAAATTTAGAGAGCCTGCGAGAACTCTGGTAGCACAGGAGTTACAAGTTGGGGTGGGAATGACAAGGTTTGCAGTTCAAAATCACCAGCTGCTCTGTGGAAGAGAGATGTGGCTTTCTGCCCCCGTACAGAGTCACACCCTTGGAAACCCACGGCAGCATTGCTACAGGTGAGAAGCATACATACAGTTTTAATGTTTCTAAACATGGATTCCTATTTGCTAGAAATCTATTCTAAGGAATACAAAAGCAGGCCTAAACTACGGTAGACCCTAGAATTCTAAAAAGAAAAAAAGTTTTTATAAACAGCATTCTAGAGCCTACCTAAAATAATAATGTATGAGGGACACCCCCCAAAATGGAATTGCGCTGGTTGGAGTTTTTGTAGTTTGCGTATTTCCAGTAGGTGAGCATCAAGCAACTCACTCTGAGCCAGTGCACCCTTTGGCGTCACCTGGGAAAGTTCTCTCTGGTCATGGTGAATTTTTTCCTGAAAGCAGCTTTGCTCAAACTTCATTTTTTGTGATGGCTGATTTAAGAGAAAAGTGCAGCTGTGAAACTTTGTTTCCTGCTCTGGAAAAAATGCTGCAGAAACTGTTGTGAGGTTGGACACAGCTTACAAAGACCACTAGTGCTATGGGAAAAACTCACTTGCACGAGGTGAAATGTCGACTGATAATAAACCTCATTCTGGACTTTCATCAACCTCCTCAATGTATAAATATGTCAACCTGTAGTGAATATGAAGTTCATTCCACCAGGTCAAACTGTTAATCAAGGTTTCTATGTAGTGATTCTGAATAGATTGTTTAACTGTGTGCGACCAAGAAGGCCTGGTTTATGGCAGGTGGGAGACTGGTTTGGCCACCACGACAGTGCACCAGCTCATATACCCAGATCAGTGTGCCAGTTTTTGACAAAAGACAGAAGGCCTCTCTTGCCTGTGCACCTGACCCACCTGATCTTGCTCTGTGCGACTTCTTTTTGTTTCCTTGAGTGAAGAGGGGCATGAGAGACAGATATCTGACAACATAGAAAAGGTGAAGAAAAAATGAGGGAGGTGTTGTCAGCTGTCCAAACAGATGCATTTGGAACAATTCCAAGAATGGAATTGCAGATTTGACAAATGTATTAAGTATAATGAAGATACTTTGAAGATAATAAGGTTGTTCTGTAAAAACATTTAAATACAGAGCTGTGAAAAAAATTATTTTTTTGAAGAGCACCCCCCCACATATGTATATTTAAGGGTGTGAAGATATGGATATGCATGGAGCTGAAAAAGGCTAGGAAAAATCGACAGCAAAGGGGAAAAGCAGGGAAGACTGGGTGACTAATGAAAAATAGCAGGATTCTTACACATGGCTAAGCCTGGAAGTATACTTCTGTTTCCTGAATGGGAAAAACAATTAATTTTGGAAACTTATTGGGACTCTTTGCTGAAACCACCAAGGAGTAAGCGCAAATTGTCACCCAACAGAAATATGCCGTGGGGCTCACAATTTCCTAAACCCTAGTTCATATCAATCAGAAACCTCATTTGAAAAAGGTTTTAAAGACAAAATCATATTAGCTTTATAGAAGACCCTAAACTCAATGCTCAATATGACTACCGGGGTTGCTTTCCTGTGTGGCATTTTACAGTTCCTTAAACAATGAAAGGAGGGCACGTGCGAGAGACACAGAAAGCAGTCAGTCATGTGAAGAAGGCAGGAACAGGGGAAGCAGCTCATCTGCCATCAGCTTCAGAACAGCAGGAAAAAGCAGAATCTGGAAGAGGCAAGCAGAAATGTCCCCTCGGAAGATTTGAGAAAGCAAAGCCTACCAACACCTTGAGTTCTGAGACTCGTGATACTGAACCACATGAAAATAATGTCTTGCTGTTTTAAGCCACTAAGTTTATGTTTGTAATGGCAGTCCTAGGAAACGAAGATAACATGGCATTCAGTATGCTCACCGACTTCTTCTGGGGGCTGCGGTGCTGCTGCAGGTGAGTGCAAGTGAGTAGGTCCTGGTAGTCCAGGGGTTAAACGTGCTACACACTGCTTGCCGAAAGTTGAACCTACTGACACTCTGCGGGCGAAAGATGTGCCAATCTGTTTCCGTGAGGATGACAGCCTCGGAAATCTTGCGTCCAAATTGACAAAGACCTCTCAGGTCACTGAGTCACATTCAACTCAACAGTTGTGGGTTTCATTTTAGTCAAGTAAAACCTTAAGTCCAGTTTGCTCATTAGCTCAATATTGGCTTTTGTTCACAAATACAGAACAGACATATAATTCATGAAAGCCTCCTATAACTGTAGAGTTGAATACTATACAATTTTGTGATTAATACTATAGAAATGCTGTATATAAAAGTTGTCATAATACAATAAAATATTACAAATAAGACAAGATCATGTGGTAGTTAATACAATTTTTTTAATACAATTTAAAAAAATAGTTCTATTCGTTTTCTTTCTAAAACTTAGTGGGAGTGCTCAACTTCAAAGTGTAAGTGTCTCATAATAAACTCTCTGACAGTAGACAAAGACTTTAAAAATTAATACTATCCTGTCCTAATGTGTTTTCTTTAAAAAAATGGATTCAAGTCCCGTATTCCCCTACTTACTTTGTTCCTTTGAAAAATCTTAGTTCTCTCTACATTTTATTTTTACATTTAGAAATCCTAAAAATGCTTACAAGATTCATTATCTCTTAAAATATAACAAGCTTTCATTCTTTACCTGAAATGTGGATAAAAGTCTAATTATAACACTGGCCAAAAGAAAAGTCTCTTATATACATTTAACTAGAAATAAAATAATTATAATATTAAAGCCATGTAGAATGGAAAAGATCACTTCTACCTTTTAATTTATTCAGCACACTGCTATTCCTATTTTAAAATTATTTTATCCATAGCTTTCCATTATTAAAAAATTATAAAGTACTATTAAATAATTACTTTTAACTTTATTTCCTTTCAGATGTTTATTTGAAAGATCTGAAAATTCTTCTTGATTTGAACCCATTGTTGCAGCCACTGTATGGCATAGTGAAGTTGTGCTGCTAACCAGGTCAGTGGTTCAAACCTACAAGCCACTCCATAGGACAAAGATGAGGCTATCCCCATAAAAATGGTTATAGGACCAGCACAAAGTGCTCCAGTGGCACTGCCAGATAAACATTAGACTGCTAACTGCAAGATAATCAGTTTAATTCCACCAGCCACACTACAGCACTACCAGCCACACTAAAGAGAGACTACATAGGTTGAAGAGTCAGAATCGACTCAATGACAATAGGCAATTTTTCTTCTTCTCAAATTGGGCCAGCAATGTGCTCAGCATTTCAGTACGACAGAACTAATCACCAACAAATACACAAAAGCAAGAAATGGGCCCAAAATTGACCATTTTAATAATAATTACACTAGAACAATGAGTACAAGGAAGATAGTGTTTTCAAATTGATGAGGTAATGCTTGTTTAGTTCTTCATAAGACTGAACTACTGAATCGCAGGCTACGTAGATGAAGTGCCAATAAAATGCTTTTGTTTTAATGGCAGAAACGAATGTTTTGATGAGATAAAAAGTTTTTAAAAATAAATGAACAATGTTAACAAATGCCTTCAAGTCTATTTTACACACATTGCTAATTCAGTTAGAAGAACAGGAAATTTAAAAAAGGATTTTCCTAAAGTTACACATTCACCTTCTCAACTCAAATATACCACATATACTCAAATATAAGCTGACCTGAATATCAGCAAAGGCAATTAATTTTACCACAAAGACTGCATAGAAAATGTGCTGAAAAACTCAGCTTATACACACATATAAATGGTGCCATTTTTGTCATGACAAAAAATTCCAAGTGAAATGTAGTGTAAATGTGAACCTCAGCTATTGTTGTAAAGTAGGAAAGCAGTATGTTGGTGAAGTGAAAATAACTTGTTAAACCTCTCATGTAAAAATCTTCTACCTGTGATATCAAGCCCCAACATCTGTTCCTATCAGTAAGGAGAAAAATCTTTTTTTAAAGTTCAAGCTACTTTTGCCTAACTAAAGGAAACCAATTTCATTCTCATCTTCTTCTATATACTGTCACAATTCTAGGGCACGAATTGAAAAGAGACACCAACAGTCACATTTCTGAACAGTTTTGGGGAAAATGCAAGATTGGGACTTTAATAAAAACATGGAAAGAAAAAAGATTGAAAGGAAAAAAAAAGTGATCACACCATATGTAACTTCTCTTATATACTGCAGATATCTTTGTGTAGAGTGGTAAACCCTTTTGGAAAACAATCTGTCAAAAGAGTTCCAAAGTAATTTAATTATTTATGACCTTTGATATAGTAGTTCCACTTCCCAAAACCTATGCTTAGAACTATTCTTATAAATAAAAGCAGCTAGAGAGCTTTTAGCATGCACCCTGCAGCATGATCCAGACTAGAGAAATTCCAACCTACTGATAGTTAAGAACATTACAATACAGCTACTTGATAATAGTGAAAAAGATAAATCAAAGAAAATAAAATCTATTCTATAAACTTTGGTAGAAAGGGTGGGAAATACAATGTTACTATCCAAATGCATATACAATAGCATTCAAGGTATTCAAAACAAAGGACAAATGAAATAAACTAAAACGCTGTGCCATTTGCTCTACTGAAAGACCAAGAAAGGAAAACAAAACGCTGTGCCATTGAGTGAAGTCTGACTTACCGCAACCCTAGAGACATAGATTCCCAAACTTCTTTGGACTACCGAACTCGTCCTTAGAAAAAAATTGCCTAGCACCCCTTTAGCAATTAAAAACTTTTGTGCTACAATCCATCATCCAGGTTACAGTGTAAGTATCTGCTTTTGCAGCTCCCCCGGATCATTCCAGCACCCCAGAGTGGGAAATATCGCCTACTTTGGGAAACCCTGCTGTAGAGCGTTTCCGAGACTGTAAATCTTTATCCTCTTCCTCCTTCGGTTAGCAGTCAAATACCAATCTCATAGCACCACCAAGGAGCCTAGATAAAATGTAAGGGGGGGCTTTTAAAATCTTTTTGCCCTTTTCCAATTTTACTACATACTTAATATAACTTGTATAATCAATAAACATAATTTGGAAAAGAAAAGTGGTTAACTTGGGAGGGGTTCAATTGGATACAATCAAGAGTAGGGAAGACATAATAATCTCTTCTCCAATGACCCTCATTCAAATCAGTATTGATTGGAGAGGAAAATTCAGTTTTACATAAGTAGATTTTAAAAATCACGTGGATTTGTTTAAAGTTTTCCAAGTCTTTCCATAAGTCAAGTTGACTGACGGTGTACTGTTTGTAATAGATGGAACAGCAATTCGACTATTTTAAAAATGTAGATATTTTTTAAAAGACCACATTTAATTTAGTGATTCTTCAAAATAGAACATTAAAATATCCTTTCACACTCTTTCATACACACAATTATATTACGGAGTTTCTATGATAACATTTCATAATTTTACATTTGATTATATTTACAAGCTTGAATTTGTCTTTTATCTTACGTATCAATCAGATTTACTATCTGAACCTTGAAATTTTAAAAATAATCTTTTAAAGCTATAGTTTATCAATAGTTCTTTCCCATTGTATAACTACTAGAGATATACTTTCTCATAACTTACCTAAGTTTTCTTATGACAACTGTGTAGCATAACAATTAGAAAAACTCTCTTGGCAAGGATTTGAAGTAGTAAAAAGAGTAAAATAAACAGATTATCCCACGCAGAAAAACAAAAATACTTTCAATTAAGATTTTGTAATATACATTAAAAATTCATGGGGGCTGAGCCCCGGTGGCATAGTGGTTGTGCGCGGGACTGCGGCCCACTGGGACGGAGGTTCAATTCCAGCAGTGGGGCTGGGCCTCCTACTCCCACCACCGGAGAGCAGTGATGCCCCACCACCCCCCCCAAAAAAAAAATTCATGAGCACTTAATACTCTTGCTAATAAAAAAATAAGCTATTATTACTTACCATTCACCAGGTATGATAATTGGACCTTTTATATATTCAACATCTAATTTTACATGCTATTTGCCATAGGATTCACCACACTAAGCCCATATATAGGTGCATTGTGCATACCTGTGTTAACTATTCAAGGGGCCTGGGTGCACTGCAGGTTATGCACTGGACTGCTAACTTCAAGGTTGGTGGTTCAAACCCACCATGCATGCCGTCCTGGGAGAAAAGATGAGGCTGTCTGGTCCTATAAGAAATTAGTCGTGGAAATCCTCTGTAATTGTTATGGGTCTGAATTAATTTGATCTACAGTTTATTTGGGGGGGGGGCTGGTGTTGTTTACATTCCCCATTAAATGGCCAAGTCTCTGAAGTCAAGAATATCTTGTTTATTGCTTATTTCCACCCTTTCTAGCACGGGGTCCATCAGAGGGCAAGAGACAGAAAGGTGAGGCTTGTCAAGCCATTTATCTCTTTGTCTTTCAATTAAACTGCAACCTTATTAATCCCACATGTTTATTGGCGAGCAAATAAATGTACCTATCACAACTTCCAAAAATAACAGCCGCAGAAAAACCTACAGGGCACAGTTCTACTCCTGACATGCAAGCATTCTCCATGATCTGAATCAACATGATGGCAACTGGTTATTGTAGGAAGTATGTCAAAATATATTGCTATAAAATCACAGAAATCGTCAAGAAAACTGTCAAGATGTGATGCTACTGCTTTTTGACATTCTATCTAAGCCTCTACAGTACTGAAGGTGTGCACCTATTCCTCTATGAATTTCCTCTCCCCAAGAATTTTATGTTCTGTGATTTACACCATATCAAAATGGCAGTTTGGGCATTCTTAAGAGACTCAAAATGATGTTCCTTTTGACTCTTCTTTGAGTTTGGGAAACAACAGGAAGTCTGAAGAGACAAGATCAGGGATTTAAGGCAAACAGTGTGAAATTCTCAGAGACTAGCTCTTGCTGCCCTGACAGATGAGCAGGCAGGTGCACTGTCATGATGAAAAAAAACATTGCTGGGCCCACCTTTCCTGGCCCTTTCTCATCAATACATTTTTCCAATTTTGCATCTTTTTGTTGTTGTTCCTCGCGTGACTTTTATTTACACAAACTAAAGATGGCTTTTTTGTTTTCCTGTACAGGTGGGTACAGGCTAAACATTTCATTATAATTGTTACTGATATCAATTATTTTCCATTTCACATTATCTTGTTGCTATTAGTTGTTGTCAATTTATGCCACCACCCACCCCCCCCACCCCCACCCCCCACTTCACCAGTGAAATGAGTATGAAGGCTAGAGAGAGTAGCTGGCTACAGAATTTAACACAGGAATCATCGGTCTTGCTCCTTGGGAGCATTTGAACTCATTTGTTTGTTCCTTTCACTGTGGACATGTGATCGGAGGAGAATAGGGGAGTATGCTTGGTAAAGTTTCAACAAGAAGGAGGCAAAGCCTCAAGATGGACTGGCACAGCGGCTGTAACAAAGGATTCCAACATAACAATTGTGGACATGGTTCAGGTCCAGTCAGGCAGTGTCTAGTTTTGTAGCATGCAGGGTCATTACGAGTCAGAATTGACACCATAGCACACAAGTATATATTAGAAAAGTTTGCAGGGTGTGTACTAAGGCTCTCTGACCATTTTAGCTAGGGCATGACTCACCTTCACGACCAGTTTTCAATTTTCTTAACATTTCTTCAAAAGTTTCTCTATTTGAATGTAACCAAGAGAAATGACTAAAACCCAAATGAAGGCTGAGCATAATAGTGGGAGAGGAGTGAAGTAAAAGGAAATAGAGGAAAGAACTAGGAGGCAAAGGGCACATATAGACATCTAAATATAGGCATGTACACAGGTAAATATACTTATATATAAAGATGGGAAAATAGATCTGTGTGCATATATCTATAGGGTTAGTAGTCAGGCAGCAGATGGGTATTGGGCTCAAGTACTTCCTCAATGCAAGAACTCTTTGTTCTATTAAATTGGCATTGCGTGATGCTCACCTTTTCCCAACAAGATAGCTGATGACAAATGTGTGCATAAGCAAATTCGGTAAAGAAAGCTGATGGCGCTCAACTACCAACAGATGTAGTATCTGGGGTCTTAAAGGCTTGAAAGTAAATAAGCAGCCATCAAGCTCAGAAGCAACAAAGCCCACATGGAAGAAGCACACCAGCTTATGTGACCACGGAGGGTCAAAGAGATCAGTTATCAAGTTGAGGGTGGGAGTGGGAGTTTGTTTGTTCTGTCTCTGAGAAAATCAATCAAAATAACCCCTCTAACACGGAATAAACAATAGTCATCATGGTCTTCTGATGTGATATCGCCTTGCATTGGTCCAGCAGATCCCCTCAGAAAGCAATGCTGTGACAGACCTCGCAACCCGGATCAGGTTGGTAAATCCAAGACTAGTGCCCACAATTTGTTTCGTGATATCATCATCAGTTTTAATATTATTTGAAAGATGGATGGAAAGATCAACCCTTAGTGCTAACTGATCTTCACATAACACGTTTGGCATCCACTGAGCTAAGTTTGTCGAGGCCAAGATATTGGCCTAAAACTAAAACTGCCGAACCATGCGAAGTACCAACTTCAGTAGCCATTAATGGTAATTCTATGGTCTCTTCCCATCAGTTTCTGGTCATTTGCCACAGTTTATTCATTTCCTCTTGTGGCTGTTTAAGGTCTTCCTGGCCTTCCTTAAAATGCCTGGTCCATCTAAAAATTGTTATTTTACGTGGGCAACAATACAACAATACCATAAATTTGTTCCAAAGCTTCAGTGATTTGGGAAAATGTCCACTTGAATCTTGTTAAAAAGTTGGTAGGAGCCCTGACATCAAGTTTTCTTTTTTTCCCCACAGCACAAAAAAGTGTCCTTTATTCATATTTACTCATTTAGGAAGACACCCTAAGGAGACTAAGGCAAGCGTGTTCCTGAGAACTGGCCCGCAGCTGCCCACCAAGGGCAGAGGCGAGGTTAAACATATTTTGGGGGGGAATATACCCGTGCATGTATGAACTGGAACCCTAGCCATAATATTTTTATTTACCCGCATACCACATACCAAACATCACATGTTCTGCAGTGCCACAATGGCCACAGAAAATCTCATGAATCTACATATCCAAAAGCACCTTTTGGTGCAGCACCTGCTTATTTTATAAAGGTCTAAACAGAATATATTTATAAATATTATCCTTCTCGTTCTCCAGGACATTTATAAGTCTGTCCCCTTCAGGAAAATTATCAGTCTTCAGTAAAGCTTCATTGATCTCTGAAATTAAATGTTTTACTGATACACAAATACATTTAATTAGAAAACACATATCTAAGTATAGGTTTGGTATTCAGGAGTAGGAAAAAAAGCCAAGATTTAAATATGCAAAGCATTTTTTAATCCAAAGTGTTGAATTTTAAAATTGTTGAATGATATTTTCCCCCAAAGAATCATTTCATTAAGAGTAACTGCAATGCTCATTAACAAGAGCCACTGGTTTAATTGCATGCAAGCAGATAAAAATAAAAGATATAATCTAGTCTTGATGAACTGAAAAAAATTTCAAATTTCAGTGAACATTAAAAGTAAAATCTGTGCAAATTCCATAATTTTTCATGCTCAATGTAAACCTGAGCTAATTAGGTCTGTCAACATTCTGCAAATGACCAATGCATGTTACAAAATCACACATGATGAAAAGTTCAAGAGAGTCCAACTGGTTCACTAATACATTGCAACCAACCTGTAATAGAAACCACTTGTTGAGTCTTAGTGCATTTTCAAAGAAGAATTTTCACTAGAATATGAAAAGGCTATTCAAATACTTCCTTTCTCAATTACATATTGAGGTGAGACAGTCTGACTTACATACCAGTTAAAACAACATCCCGCTTTTGTTTTACGTTTTATTGGCATATAGTTGATGTACCATAACATCCAGTGAATTAAATATATTAAAGAGTGATGCAGTCATCACCACAATCAACTTTAGAACCTTTTTTTTCACCTTTGTACTCATTGTTATTGACTGCCTATTTCCCCCCAACCTCCCCTGCCACAGTCTTAAGAAACTAATAATCTAAGGGGAGGGAGGGAGAGAAAAAGAGGAACTGATACTAAGAGCTGAAGTAGAAAGTAATCGTTTTGGAAAAGTTGATGGCAACTTACATACATGTTTGCCTAATACTATTGAATGACAGATTGTTATAAGATTTGTAAACGCCCCCCCCCAATAAAATGATTACCTTAATAATAATAAAGAAACTATTAATCTAGTTACTGTCTCAAAAGCTCCACCTATCCAGGATTTCATATAAAGAGAAACACCAAAAACCACAGAAAAATAGCTGAGCCCCGGTGGTGTAATGGTTGAGTGCAGGACTGTGGCCCACTGGTTTGGTGGTTCAAATCCAGCAGGAGCTCTGCAGGAGCAAGGCTGGGCCTCCCACTCCCACCAGAGGGCAGTGATGCCCCCCCCCCCAAAAGAAAAAAATAGAAAAACCTCAATCCAAAAGAGAACAGGATATACTACAAACTATTACAAATAAAGAATGGGTCAAAAGGAAAAGCAAATGATAAGATGTTAAAATTGAACCTAACTCTATCTGCACTGATTCACTTTCTGATATATTCAGTTTGACATAAAGGCTATTCACTTTCCTGGTCAATGGTTGGAGGAAATTTAATGCAGGTTCCCTCGTGAGAACTCTGCAAATGGATTTTGGGCTTTCACTGTCATCCTTAACCTTCTGCAAATCAGGTGCTCAGAATGCTGCTACTCCTCTTTTTAGTCCAAGAGTTAAAGACCGCAAAGTTATCAGTGTTGTTCTCCTCCCTTATCAAAGTTATATTCAATTTATTTTATTTCATCCTTCTTACTAATGTTTGCTATTGTAAAATACATTTTTCATAAACTTGTTCTTTAATTAGTTTATTATCTTTGAGTACACTTTAAAGCACTTTCTTTTTCTGTTATAATATCTAGTGTATATATAGACAGATTAAAAGCTCACATAAATAAAACTCTTTGGAGTTTGCAACAGTTTTTTAAGAGTTATCCTTCAGCCCAAAATTTTGAGCATTACAGAATTAGACAAAACCATTTGGTTCAATCGATTAAAATGCAATCTTACTTCATAGTTACACCTGGGGAAAAATAATCATAATTCTCAGTAGCTACTCAAAATAAGAGAGTTTTTAAAAATGCAAGAAGGTCTTATCTTTTAATTCCATTTTCTCCACTAACTTTTTGATGTTTCCCGCCTCAAAAAAGAATGAAAAAGGAGAAAGACTAAGTAAAGTCACATAAAAAATAACAGTAGTTCTACTTGATGTACATAATTCTATACACTTGAAAGCATATGAAAATTGTGAAAGAATTAACACAGGGTACTGTGGAAATGGCTTTTCATTTTTGGGAAGCCAAGTTTGTCAAGCACATGAACTATTTGTTAAGTCTGTCAATTCTATCAATAAAGGGTCAAATCTAAAACAAAAGAACAAATTCACAGCTTTACTCTTTGTGAGGACAAATAAACAAACCACAAGATGATACCCTCTCCCCGACCCCCACCCAGGGGCAACCAATGGCTTATCTAACATGCTACATGAATAGTATTAAAAAAAAAAACTAAACAAAAGTTATAATGAATTTAGGGAATAAAAGAACAGTAATTCTATTATGTTTCTTTTATTATGTTTATTAGAATACATGTTTCTCCCTTTCTAGTAAAAATAGTAAGATGTCCATAGAAGTTACCTAAAAAAGAAAAAGTTTCTATTTTTTTTAGGAAATTAGGTTTAAAAAGATTAGGTAAATGAAAAAATACCTTTGCCACAACAAGTTCCACACACATTTTGGGTTGCTTTTAATCATAATAATTACACACCCAAGAATAAAAGCTTTATGTAAGGTAATACTTTAATGAAAAAATCAAGCAAAATGCTCGATTTCTAAAGCTGTAATACTAGGAATTGCATTCAAAATGCTTTTGAACAAATTCCATTATATATAGTTATGAAAAGAAAATATTAATGTGACTTGAGTTTACTTTATATTGACTCAATTTGTTTGTATGAAAATATAATTATGCAACCTGTTAAGAAAAATGCAATAAATCCAGGGGCAAGCTAGTATCAATTTTATCTTATGAGAATTTCTCCTTGTTTCAGTTGCTTTACTCCTTATTACATGCTGCAAAAAGCAGTAATAATTTTTATAGCCAAATACCACTTCATAAGCTATCAGGTGGCTTTCAACATTTACCATACATAAGTCATGCATGAAATTTAAACATTACAAAAAATGACTTACCAGTTGACACTCCTGAAATACGCACATTCTCTGAATGTTCTGCAAGAGCACCGATTCCTAAAATTAAACATAATGAATAAACTAATTTCCAAGATAAAATTTATACATTATTTTTCAGATACTTCCTTTAAAAGAAAAATTATATTGAGCTATTTTAATACTAAAATAGCTAAATACTAATAGCTAATAGCTAGATACTAAAATACTAAAATAGCTGAAAAATATGACTTTTACTATCCTTTAATTTTAAAATCTTTTATTAACAATTTTCACATTATTAAGATAAAGGACAGAATTCTATCCTACTTTAGCATGCCCCTTGTATTTAAGATTAATCCAAATCTCCCTAGCATGCAAATGGATTCACAGATACAGACCGATAGTAAAGGATTAAACACACTGAATAAAATAATTCTTTATGTACTAACTTGGAAACATGCACAATTAATTTAAGATTTTTCAGAATATCAAAGCATGCTTTAATTTAACATTACATATGTTCAGTTAATAAACCTATGCTTACATAAGCAATTATTATAGGTGTGTGTATATATATATACATGCATTTATATAAGCATATAAGAATTAGTAACATTTACAAACTGTAGTGGAAAATCTCTACAAATAGAATTAGACTTGTTTTGCATTCTTCAATATTAACTAAATTTGTTACGCAAGAGTGAATGTCTTTTAAATTTTCATAAATAAAACCAGAAAAACACAGTTCAATAAAACATTGCGCATCTTGGTAAAATAGAATCCTGATAAATATATTAAATAATATAAAACACTTTAGGGTTCAGAAAAGTATTAATGATTTTAAATTCAGTAAAAGACAAAATATGCTGCTGTTAATTTTTCATACATTTAACTCTATCACTATCAAAAACTAAAACCAAATTCACTGAGTAAATTCTGACTCATAGTGGTGCTGTAGGTCAGAGGTGAAGTGCCTTAAGGGTTTCCAAATCTATAAATCTTTAGGGAAGCAGACTGAAACTTTTTATTTAGTAGCCTGATAGAAACTTTGCGTTAACAGTTAAGTAATAGTTTGTTAATTTGGTAATAATAAGTGACAGCTGAGAAGATAAGGGAGCGGGAGGATGAAAAAAGAGGAGGAAAGAAAGCCTTATTGGGCCATTAGAGACTAGCAGCACTCCCAAGACTACTACCTGAAAAAAGTCTTTGTACATGGATTAAAGTGATTTCTCCAAGACATCCTTCAGTTCAATAATAATCTGACTTGTAAAACAAACAGTAGCGCTCATGAGTGATGTATTCCCCTAACAATGAACTACATATGAGATGAGATGAGAGGGCAGGGAGGGAAGGGAAACTTGACCAATGGAAACAGAACAAACAGAGTAGAAATAATGAATGAGTATGCTGACACAACATTGTTTACAAGCAATGGTACAGAGTAATTTGTATACAAATTGTTAAAGGCAAATCTAATTTATTGTGTAATTTTCCACCTCTTCTCAACAACCCAATTGACTCGAGTATGCAGACTACATAAAAAAATATGCAGCCCAATAATAGACAATCAATACAATACTGAGAAGGGCAAAAGACATGAGCAGACACTTCTACCCTAATATTATTAATTACAAATGAAATGCAAAATTAAGCAAAAGTCAAACCTACTGCCATCGACTCAATGCTAACTCCCAATGAGCTTCTACAATAGGGTAGGTCTGGCCTCTGAGGTTCCAAGACTAGAACTGTGGGAGTAGAGCAGCTGGTGGTTTGGAATGTGGTTCCAAAGTGCTGCCTGTGAGGATAGCAGCCCAAAGAGTAAACACTACACCACTAGAGGTCCCTAAAGCTCCAATGGGATATTACTATTTACAGAGTGGCTAAAATAAACACTGCCAATACCAACTTTTATCTAGATATGGGATGACGAGAACTCTGCTGGTGGGAGAAGGAAATAGTGCAAACTTTTATTAAAGATAAGAACCTATATAAACCCAAACCCATTGCCATCAGGTTGATTTTAACTTAGCGTGACCCTGAAAGACAGCAGAATTTCCAGATAGGACTTCCAAGGCTGTGAATCTTTACAGAAGCAAAATGGCAACATCTTTCTCATGCAGAGAAGCTGGTGGGTTCAAACCACAGACCTGTCAATTGGTAACTGAATGCTCAACCACTGTACCACGAGATACTTATCGCATGACTTAGCAATTCCACTCCTAGGACGTTAAAAATATAATCCACCTATCATCTGGCTTCCAACTACTCATTCCAATTTTAATTTACTTATCCCTTTAATGATTGATTTTCTGTCCCTGCAATTTTTTCTTTTTAAGATTTCAAAAAAAAACCAAGCATCCTCTACTTATCTATCTTTACTTACCAATCTTTAAGAGAAATCTCAAGGCTTAGTGAATTGTAAATTTAGTTATAAAGCTTTTGGAAATCATCCTACCCAGAATTAGTACTTTAAAACCCCCATGGTCAGCATTTTGCAGAATTTAATGAGCAAATGGGTAAGCACTCGATTGCTAACCAAACAGATGGTAGTTCAAAGCTACCCACAGGCTCTCTGGAAGACAAAGCTGGCAATGTATGCCCCCTAATCCCCGCCCCCCCCTCCCCCAAATAACATAGCTTTGAAAAATGCTGTGGTGCAGTGAAATACTTGACAAGGCTCTTTTAGGTATAGTCCCTGCAACTTTAACCAAAGACTGGATGAGACCATGCGAACAAGATGTATGCAAACTTAATGAAGGACTTGCACAGGCTTGCCATCCCACTAGGCTAAAAGTACACCATCTCAGGGGAATGAAGGAGGGTGGTGCTTACTTCCATTATGAAGAGCCAGGAATGGAGCCTGTCATTAGGACCTCAAGATCCTTGCAAGCTGACCTCCCCTGGTCTGGAAAACCAAAGCAGTGATACCAGAGGAGCAGCAGTAGCAGAACTAACAGCTAAAGCATGAGACGGAGCTGTGTGGTGCAAGAAAGCTGAGTGAGTGCCTTGGGATGGGAGGCTAACTGGTGGAATGGGGTGCCTCCAAGCACTGAAATCAAGGGAGGTATCTTTACTGATCCACAGAGCTAGAGTTGAATACTGCAGGGCTATTACAGCAGAGTGAAGTGTTCTTTGGGCATTTACTGGCAGCATTAAAAGAGCTTTGTCACACTGCTGAAGCCCAACAGAGGCCAAGAGGCTAAGTGGCAGAGAGATTGAGGGCCAGAGAGCCAGAGTCACATACTAGGTACATAAAATGGCTCAGAAGCCATATCTGACCTCCTTTGGCATCCCTATTGCCATGATGGAGAAGGCAGGCATGCCGCCACTCTCCCTTTCTTTATTTGTTTTGGTAACAACCACTGCTGGTTCTGTAATCTCTGTAATTCATTACAATGGACACACAGAAATCAGACAAATTTTACAATTATAGGAGCTTATTAGGGAAGTTAACAGGTTATTACAAGTCAGGATCAGCAACACTTCTCCTCATCCTGCAGCCAATTCCTCAGACTCTCAGCCTGTGGTCCTTGGTCTCTGCCTCTTGGGACCAGGAGGCCTGCATGTCAGTCTGCCTCAGGGGCAGTCTCAGCCCTACTCCAGTGTTTTCTCTCAAGGTTTCCTTGCCTCGGCCTCTGATTTCAGCTAGGTTCTTTTGCTCTGTCACATAGTGTCTGTTTCACAGTCTCAGGTGACTCTGGTCTTGGTCTCTACCAATTCACACAGATCTGGACCATGCTCCTCTTCTGACGGTCCTGAAAACTGTGACCACGTTGACTCTTAAACACAGAGGAATGACTCTGATGGAGTAATTTTTTCTCTCTTTCTTTTAGCAGACCATATCCCCCAAATGTGAATTGATTCACATCCTCTACAAAGGTCAGGGCTTAATCCCACTTAATCCTGTACATTAGTGTAGCAGGGAACTCTCCACAAAATGGGTTTAGAGTCACAGGAATAGAGTCCAGAATTATAATACATCACATAAGGAATTAAGGCTCAATATATCCTATTAATGGATTATAGCTCCTGGACAAGGCTAAGGAGAGGCTACCCTGACTGAAAAAGTACATCTAGAAGGTTGGGGGAGAAGGGGGTATATCTATATGTTAAAAAAAAAACAACTTAGGGGAAATATCAAGCAATTGTATATATTTTATTTTGATTCTGACTCACAAATACTTATAATCATGAAACTTTAAATTTGGACCTAATTGAGTTTTTCTGTGAAATAGTGATACGGTAACAATGATTTCTGAGGTGTGGTTAATGCAGAGTACTAATGACAAGTAAAAGCACTCTTAGCTTTTAGAGACTCATTAAAAATATATATGGATGAAATGATACATCTAGTATTTTCTTCAAAATAATATTGGGGGAGACCTTAACATTGACTATCAATAAAATGAGTTTGGCCCTCAGTAAATGGTTTTTGGGACCAGATGTTAGGTACACAAGTTCATTGTGTTATTATATGTACTTACGTAAATATTCTGGACTTCCTGTGACAAAAGATGGGTGGTTTTTTTTAACAAAAGAAAAAAAAAGCATACAACGCTGATAACTTACTTTGTTAGCCATATGGCATACAAAATTATCTGTATTAGAGATCCATGCAAGTGAGTTATAGACCCTAAAAAATATGTAGATGTCTTAAGATCAGGTTTTTAAAAATCTTATTCCCTTCAATGTCTTCTCTTCAGCACTGCACACTAGCATCTTAAGTTTTAAATTATGCAAAATAAAACCTCTCTTCTAATTTATTACTGTTGTAAATGTCTTTCTACATATTTATAGACAACATTGGAAGGAACCTTATAGATAATTCATGGGAAGCTATGTGAGCAGAAAATGTTAGAGAAGAGTTTTAAACTCGGCTCTAGTCTTCAAATCCAACCTGCAATAGCCTGATCATCAGCTGCTGTTGCTGCCATTGTTTTAACAGAAACTAATACTCCCTTTTCATTTGTTTTAGAGCTAAGGCTTAACAAGTGTTTAAAATTTGCTATTCCTGTTAGGAAAACCTTGCATCCATGAATACGCTAAGGGAAAGGCACCATAAAATGGCTAAGGTGCATCTGGGTCAGGAGGGCAGGGATGATGCTCAAAGCACCCCAGCTTTCCAGCTTGAGGAGAGGCTGGGCGTGCACTCGTTTCTATCGCTGCAACATGCACTAGGTGGGCTTTCCTTCAGTAAGGGTTTTTGGTAGAAGAGCATTCTATTTAACCTCCGAATTTGCTTACAATTTATTGAAAAGATTCATAAGCGTAGGACTATCCTGATATGTTGACATGTTGGACATCATCTTTTATTTATGAAAAAGATGGATTTATAGGCACAAAGCCAGACAAACACACTTACATTTCAGTGCAAAATGACGGTATTGTCCACAAGCATTCAAATAGTTTTTCAAATAAAAATAAGTGGTGATACCAGGAAGGTAGGGTATAAAGGGGGGACCAATTACAAGAATCTACATATAACCCCCTCCCTAGAGGATGGACAACAGAAAAGTGGTGAAAGGGAGACTACGGAGAGTGTAAAACATGACAAAATAATAATTTACAAATTATCAAGGCTTCATGAGGGAGGGAGTGTGGGGGAGGGGAGAATGAGGAGCTGATACCAAGGGCTCAAGTAGAAAGCAAATGTTTTGAGAATGATGATGGCAACAAATGTACAAATGTGCTTGACACATGGATGTATGTATGAATTGTGATAAGAGTTGTATGAGCCCCCCATAAAATGATTATATATATACATACACATGTATATGTATATATATATATAACTGCAGAACTGTTCCTCTGTGTTTCTGGGACTGCAAATCTTTACAGGAGCAGAAAGTCTCATCTTTCTCCCATGGGGCAGTTGGTGGCCTTGAACTACTGGCTTTGCAGTTAGAAGCCCAACTGGTAACCTATATCACCTGGGTTTTGTCAGAAGGGTGGACTGCCTTAAAAAAGGGACTCCTAGGATAAATAAGATCAAGAGATAGAAACATCATGTTCCTGCCACTGAGGCCCACTGAATGCTCTTCACTTGATGAGCCTATTTCAATACCCCTTTAACTTTAGAAAGGGTCAGAAAGTATTTTCAAGTCAGGAGTCACACAGTCTACGTATTTCTCCAACACCCTCCACACCAAATGATCATATATCTTGTACTTATTTCAAGTGACAGAGAAAATCAGCTTTTAGATTTCAACCTTCCCATTTGTGCTAGAAAATTTCCTGTAAAAACCTTTAGAGGAGCCGCCTGGTCTATCATTTCTAGGAATTGGGTTCACATTTGAAAAGCATAATCTGCCATATAATGTTCTTCAAATATCTTTAAACAATCCCAAGATTAAACCAATGGGCCTAAATTTCATAGCTACCAAGGCATAGGACCAAGCCAAAGACTAGGGTAAGGAAATACGGTGGAAGCCAT